>VZTO01024677.1:2251-39666 GCA_013400615.1 Syrrhaptes paradoxus
ACAGGACTGGGCCGAGCTCAGGGCAGGCCGGGGGGAGCCAGGCCCCCAGTGTCCCTGCGGGTCCCAGCGAGACCCCCCAGGCCCGGAGGAGCCCCGCTCTCACCCGCACGCCCTTCACCACCGTGATGTTCTCATTCTCATCCGCCTCGAAGGTGACGCGCCGGGTGCTGCTCCCGCCGCCCATCTTCGCCCGGCGCCACCAGGCCGCGGCCAGGGACGGCCCCAAGGAGACTCACTGTACCCGCTGCCAGCGCGCCTCGCAACAACGCCGCCTTTCATTGGCGTGGCCTTCGCGCAACCCCGCCCTCCGTGAGTAGAACCCTCATTTCTATTGGCTACGGGGCCGCAGTCATGGAAACCGCGCACCACCCCCCGCGAAGTACCCGGAAAACGTGAGGAAACTTTTTCGGTTTAAACTTCGCGGGGGCGCAGACTACGAGTCCCAGGATGCTTAGCGCCAGGAGGAAAGGGCGGGAGCCGTGGGGCCGCGCAGTGCCCGCTGGGTAATGTAGTTCTCGCCATCCCCGCGCTGCGCTTTGCCTCAGGGGCCGCCCTGAGAGCGGGGCAGCGTCGTCCCTCGTGTCCCGTTGGGGTCTCCCGGGACACGGCCCGGCTCTGAGGGGACTTTCAGGATCCCCCCCAGCTCTACTTGTCCCACTGGGGTTGAGGGGGGGCTGTGTGCTCCAGCTTTCCCTCAGAGAGGCCTAATGGCGCCTGAGGGCCACCCCATGTGAGGTGGGTGCTGCAGGCTCCTCTGGGCCTGAGCTGAGGCCTCATCCCCCTTTCCACATCATAACGGCATAAAATGACCGTTAACGTAGCCTCTTTGGGCATGTAATTTTTTTTCAAGAGGTTAATAATGTTAATAAAGCATAATACGTTTTTTCTTTTCAGCCTTTGATTATAAACCGCATCTGGATCTGGCTGTTCTGGGAGGAAAATCCCCCCTGGAGATCCCCTGGCTCATCGTAATGGCCAGAACTGCAGAGGTGCGTGCTGGGAAGGCATCCGAAAGGAGAAAAAGGTGCTCTTTAGTGTGTGGTATAAGAAAAAGTATTGCCTTCTGGCTGCCAATGGTCTCAGATGCATCTTGGAATCGCTTTTGTCGAAGTACGAGGCAAGAAGTACCTTTACATAGCTCAAACCATAGAATCACAGAATGGTTTGGGTTGGAAGGGACCTTAAAGATCATCTAGTTCCAACCCCCTGCCATGGGCAGGGACACCTGCTGTATTTATATATGAATATACTTTGTTTTGTCTCTCCTACCATCTGGCCTCTTCATTTGTTTTACCCACTGAAGCCTCAGTCTTCTTCTGGGACTTCTTGACACTCCTAACCTACAAATAATAATAACAATAATATTTGGGAAGCTTTGCTCTTTTCTTTTTCCCTCTTTGAAGCTCCTTATCTCCTTGGCTCAAGGAAGGATAGTCCATTTGTACCAAAGTGACACCAAAGCCTTCCACTCACAATGGATTATTGCAGCCTGTGTCGTCTGACTCATTTCATTTCACTGAATCGATGCAAACATCATATCGGTTTGCATCAACAGAACTGCTCACATGTCCTTGATATATTTGCAAGCAATTTTTATTTGGATGTAAAGTGTCTATCAGCCAACATTTCAGCAGTATCTGCCTTCCTTGGGGCTTAAGATATTGCTGAAGAATTGGCTGACAGCCACTTTACTACCAAATAAAAATTGCTTGAAAATATATCAAGGACATATGAGCCATTCTCGTGAGGTATGTGACGTGATGTTTATCCCTGTTTTTATAGATGTTAAACCAGTTTCCATGAGGGGGCATTATTATGAATTGGGCACCCTGATATGTGTTTAAGGGAATAAATGGACTGTGCATCTATCTGTCTTGATACGGTGTGAGCACCAACAAACTGAGGGTATTGAATTTTCTTTTTTTGTGCACCAGGAATGTTTTTAGGGGGTCAAATTGTATTTATTCAGGAAACGCCCATCTCCAAATCAGAAGCAGATCCTCTATATATTTGTCCTCCGTTGGGAGAGTTCTGAGAAAACACTCTTGTCTTGCTGAACAGAAATATTTATACTTAGGAATTAAGGTTTTAACAAGTTATTTTCGACTAGGGTTTTTTATGATTGCTTTGTATGGCTTGAAATTACAGAACACTGTAACATATGCATAGATTTCAGAAGGGGGAAAAATAACATTCTTAAAGAACAAATGGGCAGAAATACGTCTCAAAGTTGCTATGGGTCATTTCAATGTGTCCATGAGGTTTACTCACTGTAGAAGGAGCAGGACTGAGGTATCCCAGAATTTATAGCTCCTCTATAATAGGTGGAAATGAAGGACTGTCTGCTGCAGGCCAGAGCTATCTATATGTCAGAATCTTTTCTCTGTGGCCTGTCAAATATTTTGAGAGTTCTTTCAAGGACATTGCTAGAAGAAAAAAAGTATTAGAAATTAATGTTAGAAAAGGTTAGAACAGATTTGCCATCCAAAATATAATTCATTAATGACTGGCAAATAAACTCATGTCTAGTTCACAACTCTCACAAGCGATTTCCAAATAGAAAAAGAAGTTGTTCTGTGTATAAGTTTGAACAATTTGTATGTTCTTAGAAATAATACGCTTATTTTAAGACTACTATCTCTCAGTGTGGTACACAGATTTGGCTTCTACGTGGCATAGAAGAACACAACCTAGTTCAAACTCACTAGTGCAGGCAGCAGCAGTAATCAAAACATCAAAACTGAGCTCAGGATAGAAGAATTTGTTACTACTCAGAAATGTTAATCAGTGTGCAGGGGTTCTGTGCAGCCAAGCCATGCACTTTTGATATGTGTGTCACCACAAATACCTGTCTCACTCCAGTCAGAGTGAAGCTCTTTAAAGATGCAGGTGATGAAGTGACATGGCCAAGGTCATTCAGTACCAAAGCAGTGGGACATGGGTCTTCTGTATCAGTTCTCTTTAGTTGTTGCTAGAGAGTCCATTTCTACGCAGAACAAAAGATAATGCAAGAGCAGAATGACAAATAAAAAAGTAGCAATCAATACAAACCCATTAACTGTTTCTGATTCTTGTTTGATCTGAACCATTGCTGAATTGTGCAAACAGCAAATCCATCTCAAACTGGTAAGCTGCAGGTATTTCATTGTGTATCTGAAAAACAAGCAGTACCTTATTAGGTTAAAAACTTTCACTTCTTGTGGTGCTGTGTGCTTTTCCACATACCCTGCAGGTTTTTATGGCCAGATTATAAATGCTTGATCCCTTGTTAAAAAGCAACGCTGTTGTCCAATCTTGTTTGTCCTTGACTGGATATATTCCTTTGTGATAGAAATATTTCTCGTATCACTTAATAATCAAATTGTTCTCTATAAAGTAGAGCCAAAGAGTAGTGAAGGACAGCATTGCCAGACATTCACAAACAAATCCTAATGAGCCCAGGAACAAGTTCCTATTAAATTTCAGACTCTTGTCTCAAGACTTAAAAAATGCACTTGATAGGTGAGGTGACATATAAAGGCTCATTGCACACCTGCTGTGAGCTTTTATTCTGCGGAGGATCGTCTTGCTCGGTCACTGCCACGGTGAGCATGTTGTACCGTATGACTTTACCTGGTTATCCCTTGATGATCATTTATTCTGTAGAAATGTTCAGCATGGAAGGACTTTGATAGTAGCTAGGTTCCTCCTTATCACCAATGACCGTTATAGCAAAGTCTGCAAGTTCTCAAAATCTGGAAATTACTCTTTCCTGTTGCATGCAACAGTCTGCAGTGCCTTTTGCCATAAGATGAGATCTCATGAGTAAATGATGTGCCTCCAGTACACTCCTGGTGTGCCAAATCCTGCTTTGATTGGTGCTATTGGCACAAGTTTCAGGAACTGCTATAACTGCAGGGCAAATTAAACTAAACCATCTAATTCCTCTAAATGAGCTTTTCAAACATATATGAAGGCCTGGTTACATAAAGAGCAGAAGACCTTCCCTTTCAGTCCCAGTTTAGCTCCTGCAGAGGCTGAAGGTTCATGGCTCACCTTAAAATCGATGCTTCAATCATTGTTTCACTTTCCACAGTCTGTATTTGTTCTCATTAGTTCGAGAGAAGTTTGAATTTTGCCACATGCTCAGTAGCACCTTAGCAGCAGCAGTTCCCCGTTGATATCACATGGAGACTCATATCTGCATGGTTTGATTTCCTGAGTCGTCAAGGTTAACAACCTGATCAATGAATAACGATGAATTATTCTTCTTTTTCTGAGGAAAAAAAAAAGTGAGTTCAACTCATCAGGTTCATTGCAGGTGTGAGGCTGAATTTCTCGTTCGCATCTGAGACGGCCCCACATGATGTGTGCTACCTGCAGACCATCCCCACTTCCTCATGATCAGTTTTAGAGTACCTGGCACACGTTATTCGTCTTTATTTCTCTGTTGGCTGCTATGCACTGCATACTGGATTGTGACTACATATATCATCCCGGAGATCCCTGCGCTTTCCACAGAGGGATTCCACGCCTTGCAGCATTATCCGCAGGAAGCTGTTGCAAATCTTATTTAGTTAATGCACTTCACGCAGTTCAGGACCCTCAGATTTGCCTATGGACTTCAAGGCGTAAAATGTTAATATTATGTCATATTAATATGTGATTATTTATGTTGATATATTTTATCTGACTGGGGTGGTTCACATCAGTAGCAAGTGAACTGCAGAATTTGTAGCCAGCCTGTCATGTCCAAGACCAGATTTGATTCATGGTCTCATTTCCTGTTTTTCCCCCAACTGCTCGCAGCCCTTTTTTTTTTTTTTTCTTCTCCATGGTCCATTTATTAAAGTAGAGTTAGAAACACAATCAGAATTTACTCAAGTCTGTAATGTCTGAATACTAAATCTTTGAAACAATAAAAATTCTTTCCCAAACGTGTCTTATCTGGGTTGCCTGTCCGGCTGACGGACCCAGCCTTCCTCACTGACTGAATTAAAAAAAAAGAAGCACCTGATTTGATCAATTCCAAGCAATGACTGTGTGAATAATTCTGAAATTCCCAAGGACTGCAAAAAGACCTGCAAGCTCAAAGGCACAGCAACAATATTTTCTTGTCATTCTGTATACACTGATGTATGAAGCTGAAAACCAGAAGTGTCATGGTGCTAAGCACTGATACACAAAAAGAAAAAAGTAAAGTCCCAGCAGGTTTTGTGCTGTTCTCTGCGTTCATTCTTTCCACTGCGGCTGGTCAGGTGAGTTGTCATAGAATCACAGAATCACAGAACGGTTTGGGTTGGAAGGCACCTTCAAGATCATCCAGTTCCACCCCCCTGCCATGGGCAGGGACACCTCCCACTAGCCCAGGTTGCCCAAAGCCTCATCCAGCCTGGCCTTGAACCCCTCCAGGGATGGGGCATCCACAGCTTCTCTGGGCACCCTGGGCCACTGCCTCATTCCCTGCACAGGAAAATAATTCTTCCTCATATCTCATCTCAATCTCCCCTCTTTTAGTTTAGAACTGTTACGCCTCATCCTATCACTACTATCCCTGAGGAAGAGTGCTTCCCCAGTCTCTCCTAAGGGTTTCTATACCTAGGTTATATTCTCAGTTTTATCAGCCCCATAAATATCTTTTCCAATTGGAGAGCATCTGAGAACATTTCAGAGTGTCTGATCTATCCTGTACAAGTGGCTGTTTCAAATTATCTCAACAGAGGCACACAGTACAGAGCCTGTGGTCTCTCTCCTAAGTGGTTCATCCAGTTTATGACAACAACCTACTACTGCTTTTAGCGAACAGAATTACTCTTGTAGCTGGGTGTGAAGTGTCTCTGGGACAGCCCAGGAGGCTGCTGGTGTTCAGACTTCACAGATCAGTGTCTGAGAGCGTTACAAAAGTCCCGCTATAGCTGTCTGGAAGCTTTGTGTTTTGAGTGATGATTCTGTTACACAGACAGCACATGTCCTGGCCTGAGCATGGTGCATTTCTCCCTCTACAGGCCGATCCTCTAGTCTTAAACTCAAATTAAGCTTCATTCAGGCACCCAAAACCTGAACTACCTTTAGACATGACTTGTCATCAATTACAGTGGCAACCCAAGGCAACTGCATTGCTAAAGACGACATCTCCGTTATGTGCCTGCAATTAAGTGGTCTAACAGCCTTCCACTGCTAATGTAGTTAGTCAAGCAAGAGTCTGTGCTGAAGAAATCGAGCTCAGTCCCTCCTGACAGCTCAGGTACTTGCAGCACTGCTCTCAGTGAGACTGCGTTCATGATACCTTCCGTGAAGATAAATAGGAGGAAAAAACAAATCACCCGACTGCGGTAACGACAGGCTCAGGATGCTGTGACACTGAAATCCATGTTGTGGGCAATAGTAGAACACACCTCGTGAGAAGAGCTAACAATTTATTGGAAGGCTGGATAAATTGTAACAGTCAAGAAATCCTAACGAATTAATATTTTTAAAGTCTTATTAATAATGCAATTCAATTTTTTTATACAAAAGCCTTTCCTAGACTCTACCCCTTATCTCTGGTATGATGCTCAACCTGCCAGTGTCCCTCTGCATCCCAGGGGTGACAGGATCAGTCTCCTTCAGGCACAATCAGGGAGAAGGTTACAAGTCACCACCATCCTGAGGTCTTTCCTGGGTGGAGTGTGATGTCCATGGTGTGTTTTCTTCCTCCTCACTCTTGAGACCACGTTTATCCCCCTCTCATCTCTGCTCATTCGCTCCTCCCTGGTCCCCAGCACCAGTGGCAGAGCTGCCCAGCACCCCGGGCACACAAAGATCTGGTGTTTGCTGGGCAGTGCCTGCCCGGGGCGGCAGCTCTTGGCCATGTTGGGTGTCCCCAGTGCTGAGCTCAGGCAAGTCAGGCACAAGGCCTTTGTCCATGGGACACTTGAGGTCAGAAGGACACCCAGCTCAGGTCATGGCAAGCCCAGAGATGTCCTGAGATCCTGTAGTGTCAGGCCACTGCAATGCCTGTAGCCTTCTGCTACTGATGGCAAAAATCATGTGATAGTATAAATGTGACAAGGTCACAGGATGAAAAATTAGACTAGCAAAAATACTTGGAAGAAACAAACATGTTTGGATATACAGAGTAGTCTTCCAATCTGACAGAGCATAGGGCAGAACCTCCCCTCACTTCAATTTCTAAAAGCCTATAGAAAACAAAGAAGAAAAATTCTTTTTTTTTCTGGTTTTAATAAATTAAGATGCTTTTTGTAACACAGGGCAAAAAGGAAGCTTCTTGTTTCCACTTTCTGAATTTTTTTTTTCTAGAACTTGTCTCTTTAATACACAAAAAGGTCTAAGGGACTGCAGAAATGAATTGCTTAGTAAAGGTTTACAACAGAGTGTCAGACAGATTGTACTGGATGCCACAAAGAGATCCATCCCTGGATTCAGGTGATCGCTGAAGACGGGGGGTGGCCGGCAGAGGTGGTCTTCTGTGCCTGGCTTTGTGGCAGTTTCCTTGGTAAACACACAAGTGGCAGGGACTGCAGCACATAGCTGGGTTCCAGCTGCTTCAGTACAAAAGCAAAAGGATTTAGTATTTAACATCAATGTCAGCGGAAATGTTTCATGACCTTCAAGAGGCCTCTGCCCCCTGTGGAGTTATTCATCAGGAAACTTGGCTGGGCTGTAGCATCATCTTGGACACATTCAAGTGCCTCCTGCAGAGAGCATCAAGGACTCGGGGACTTAGCATTGATAGTCTCTCTGGCCTCACTCCACTGGTGCCTGAGTCACAAGGGCTGGGAGCTGCGTTTTCAGAAGCAGTTTTTGATCATTATCTATCCTTTTTGCTCTGTCTGAAGAGAGAGACAGAGATTTGAAGTAATCTCAGTTAATATTCGCCTTCTTTTTCCACCGCATCATTAGACACCTCCCTCCTTCCCTCAACTTTTTTTAGCTGAAATGCACAATTCCTTTCAAGAAAGCTGTTATCTCATACTTCTGTTTACTATTTGTGCTTCCCCAGCACCTAGGAAGACCAGTCACAGTCTGCACAGTGGTCAGTGGACAAACGGGAAACAACAGGATGGTTGCAGTGAGCTTTATAGAAATACGTAAAAACATAGGCTTGTAGGGACAGGCTGTCCATGGGGACCTGGAGACTGCGTGTCTGGACAGGTATAAGGCTACATCCCAAGTGATATGTAAACCTTTTATTGCTGCAGAGCTCAGCCTCAGCCTGGAAATGGTCAGGATAAAAAAGGCAGAAGAGAGGAAGAAGAAAGAGCAAAGATTAGAACAGGAACTACTTTTCTACTATGCAAGCTGGGACCTTCTTGAGGGAGCACGTAAAGAGGAAAGCTCCAAAGTAATACAGGATGGTGCAGTCATTTACTACTTTCCAGCAAGACAGCAAAGGGGGTCAGAAAAAATTCAAGGTGCTTGGATACCAATGCTAACAGCCTTCACCCTTCTGTAATGAAAGTTTCCCTGTTCCCTGTCTCTCTATGTATTAGTAACATGGGGAGATCCTTCTCCTTTCACACTGCTATTGTCCTGAATCCCATCCCCAGTCCTTCAAGCTGACACGCTGGGACATGCCCTCCACCTTTACAAAAAGGTCCTTTTTTTCTTACTGTAATACAGCTTGTCCAACATGTTGTCCAACATAGTGTGGAACAGCATTCTCATCGCGAAGTAGGAAACTTAAAAATTACGTAAGATGCAACTTAAAATGGTGTAGAATGCATGCAAAAGTCTTCGGAGTTGGAAGGTCATTATTGGTAACTTGATATTCAAAAGAAAAGGCAACACGTAGCAGCTCTTGGATATTTACTTCACTGAAACCCTTCCTATGGTCATTTCCACAAGGAAATTCATGTCAAGTGAACTAGCCTCAAGATTATCCAGAGGGACCTGGACAGGCTTGAGAGGTGGGCCAGTGCCAACCTCATGAAATTCAACAAGGCCAAGTGCAAGGTCCTGCACATGGGTCAAAGCAATCCCAAGCACAAACACAGGCTGGGAGGAGAATGGATTGAGAACAGCTCTGAGGAGAAGGACTTGGGGGTATTGGTGGATGAGAAGCTCATCATGAGCCGGCAGTGTGCGCTTGCAGCCCAGAAAATGAACCGTGTCCTGGGCTGCATCAAGAGAAGCATTAGCAGCAGGTCAAGGGAGGTGATTCTCCCCCTGTACTCTGCTCTGGTGAGACCCCACCTGCAGGACTGTGTTCAGATGCNTGTGAGGCAGTGGTCCAGGGTGCCCAGAGAAGCTGTGGTTGCCCCATCCCTGGAGGGGTTCAAGGCCAGGCTGGATGAGGCTTTGGGCAACCTGGGCTAGTGGAAGGTGTCCATGCCCATGGCAGGAGGGTTGGAACTTGGTGATCTTGAAGGTCCCTTCCAACCCTAACCAGTCTGTGATTCTATGATTCTATGATTATGGTTGATCTTTGGGAAAAACATAAACCTTTGGTTAAATCCAATGACCTAAGCTTTATTGGAGGAAAAAAGAATCAACACCACTTTGCTACAAATTGCCTAAAGCAAGAAATATTTTATTCTTCGAGAGAACTTAGTTTCATCTATCCAGAAACCAAAATGGAGTAGCAAACAGATTGTTTCTTTACACGGTTTTCTTGAAGAGTTTCCCCAAGGAGATCATAGTTCTTTAATTGAAATGTGCCTGCATTTCTTGTATCTTTAAACAAGACATAGTCTGTGGGTGTCAACGGGGGAAAATTCTCTATTTGCCATCCAGGGTATTCCATTTGCACTGTTTGCTTTTCCAATAGTAAATTTTCAAAGAGGCTGTCAGCTAAGTTACCAAAGTGCCATAATAATTAAACAGGAGATTAAACAATTCAGGAGAATAGCAACTCATTTAAAAAGGTGAATTTACCTCTGATTACAGCATGAGTGACACCAGTAATGGCATTCTGCCCCCAGAATGTAAACGTATTCTGGGGGTAGATGCAGTGCAGATAAGAGCCTGGGAAATGATTCAGTGGTTAAAATAAAACCTGACAGCGAGTCAGAGAGTTCAGCGTTTCTGTCTTGACAAAAAGATGACTGATGGGTTATTTGATGATAGTGCTTAAGCGTTTTCACAAAGAGAAAATATTGGAGCTTTTCAATCTAATAGAAGAAGGCGTAACAGAAGATGGGTGTTAAAAGAAGAGAAATTCAATTTACAAGACAGATCAGCAAGGCATTGGGAGAAACCCAAAGGAACAGGTAAATCCTCTGTCTCCTGCCTCTGTGCCTACTGCAGCATCTCCTTCAGAGAGGCAGAAGTTATTGGTGAGTGAATGAAACTTCATGGCAGGAGGTCAAAGTATCTAATGACTTCCCTTGGTCTTAAAAACTGTACCTTTAGCTGCCTAGGACTTCATAATCATCAGCTAATCTGCATTTCATGGGCACATGGGATATCAAGACAAGGAACAGATTCTTGTACTGCTTTGAAAAGTCAGGTGTCTGCTCAGATATGGTTGGGCATCCTATGGAAAGAGCAGAGTGTAATTAGGGGAACTGTACTGTCCTATCGCTTGCATTCAACACCTCAGCCAGTCTATGTGGAAATTGTGATTTCCAGAAATGCAAGCTGTCTGAGCCTCAGATGCCTCAGAGCAACCTGTCACACCAATTTCTGTCAAGTATTACTCCTTCCACCTGAGGCCAGAGCATTCAGTGTGAGCGTACAGTATCTCTGGTCTGTTGCTGAGTTTGTCTCAATCTAACAGAGAGCGAACAGTGGTCACATATTGACCCTTCCATGATGATCTTAAAACAGGAAAGAGCATAAAAAAAGATTATGGGAATGAAAGTGGAAAAGAACTTTGTTAGTCCCTTTCTTTGATATAACCTTGAAAAGCACCACTTGCATTTGCTGGTCATGACATTTCCTACATCAACAGATCTAGCTACGTGCTTAAAGCTAGGCATGTGCTTAAATTATTTTCTTAATCAGGTTATTAGGCCAGGTTCGATGAGGCTTTGAGCAACCTGATCGAGTGGAAGGTGTCCCTGCCCGTGGCAGGGGGGTTGGAACTAGACAATCTTTAAGGTCCTTTTCGACCCAAACCATTCTGTGATTCTATGATTCTATAAAATAAACCAACTTAAAATGAATGTTTCTGTACATAATAGGTGTTGTGGCCATGTACTGGGGAATGTTTGTTCATACCATGTTTCTGCAGATGTTCGATCCCCTTTGGAAAACATTTTTATCTCTAATGTACCACTCATCCACCCCAGTGGTCTTGAGTTTGCGTGAAAAAGTCTCCAGCTTCTCCTGAGTCTCATTCTGTTAAATTTGCTCTTTTCCTTTCTGGAAGAAAGCACGTAGTCCACTGTTTGCATGTGCAACAGAGGCAATCAGAGCAAAATACAAAGCACTATGTTATTTGCCAGGATGGACAAGAATGGTTGAGTCCTCTGTGAAATAGCAGATTGATTAAT
Organism: Syrrhaptes paradoxus; assembly: GCA_013400615.1. Lineage (NCBI taxonomy): Eukaryota > Metazoa > Chordata > Aves > Pterocliformes > Pteroclidae > Syrrhaptes > Syrrhaptes paradoxus. The sequence goes on from VZTO01024677.1 coordinate 13,669, forward strand.
TATACATGACCCAAGCAGATTATTTACTCAGTGAGAGACTAACACAGGATCTTTTGTCTTGTTTTGAATCTTGCTTGCTAATGTATTTGATTTGGCAATTTGTAAATAACTGGTTAATAAAATTTGGGAATATTAAACCTGAGCAATGGGAAAGGGCAGCCAATGCTCACATAAAAGGGCAGTGCAAGAGCAAGATTTTTTTTAATCAATTGAAATGGGGAATAGGTAACAAAGGAGGGAGAGAAAAACAAAGATGGCCAGCCAAAATGCAGAATATATTATGAAAAAGTTTTAATTAACATTGAGAATAACATATTGAGCTTAAATATCCTTTTGCCCATTGCTCACAAAGACATGTGAGAAGTCAAGCATCATTATCCCTATTTTACGGATAGAAAAACTGAGGCACAGAGCCAGAGACCATCTTGCTCAAGATCACACAACACACGGCAGATCTGAGAGGTCCTCAGCTTTTAGACCGTAGGAGCATCCTGGACATCTCACCTGATGCACATCCTCATCCTGTCCCTACACCACACTTTTGTTTCCAGCTCCTTTGTGTGCTCCACAAGACCTCATACCCTAAAAGGGACCACAACTGGAGGCCCGTGACAGAGCTCACCTGCGTTACAGGGAGGACATGGCTGGCAAGGACCCAAATCTCCAGACTCTTAAGCCTGTCTTCTGTAGTTTGAGTGTTGCCCTCCTTCCACTGCAAATGAGGACCCTGGGGCTGGAACGAAGCAGTACAACCTATGACAGATGAATCTTCTGTCAATTCACTTATTTTCTCGGAAAAATACATTCAAAGTTCTCATTCAAACACAATCGCATAAAAGAAGGACGTTATGCAGGCAAGCACTCAAAACTTCAGAGGTGTTGGCGAGCTCCCAGATCATTTGCTGTGCATATGCATGATGGTAGAATGTTAATTGCATGATCCCGTGCTGTTCCTTTCTGCAGGACACCTACCTTCAGTGCACGGGATAATGGTGTTCATTTAATGAGCAGCTATGTGATGTTTTGTTTTCACATTGCGGTTCCGCGTGTGGCCCCGTGTTTTATTTTCTGCACACTATTCAAACCCAGCTCTTGAGGCAGTGATTAATGCTCTCAAGGACTTCTCCATGGCAACAATCAATCTGGCATTCCCTAATTTTCAAGTGCTTTACTTTGCAACATTAACAGTGTTTTCTGTTAAAAAGGTGTGTGTTGTGTCCTATATTTTTCATGCAGGGGTTTAGTCCTGGCTGGAAAGCTTAAATGTATACATCTCCTTTGATTTCAAAGATTGCTGAGGTAGTAGGAGGGTACTTTCCACTCCATATGATGTGGTTGTGATAATTGGGAACATTTTTGTCCTATATTTCTGTTTAGGGTAAGTAAATAAATGATTCCATACTACATGGATGCTGACGAGAGTATTGGAGTCAATTTGACAGTGCAGAAGAAGGAGGCAGGAGGTCCGTACAGAAACAAATGCTCATAAAGTCCATGCCCAGCAGCGTGCCCTCGGCCAGAGCCCTGGAGGTGCTCCACAGCCAACCAGTATGTAAATTTGGGTTCTATTTTCATTGCTTAGAGGTAACCATCAACAGATGGTGTTTTGAAACACTCATAATTTTGGCTAATAGAGTTACTGTTGCCAACTGTCCTGTCCTCCAAGTAGTGATTAGATACATTATTATTCATAAATAATACCTAATAATGATACAAACAGTCCAAACCCTGAAGTCCTTAGTCCTAGGCAACTCCCACACTCTTCAATGCTCTGTGCCCCTATCTCTGGATGACTAAGTGTTTTACTGCACTGAGCCAAGTCCTTCTTTCTGATCTGCACTACCAATCGCTATTTTTTTTGATACGGATCCTCTTGGCATGCTCCAGATGAGCTCTCACCAATGGGAATTCCATATGGCCATTAGAAACAGAACTTGCTCATGCAGGACTCAGCCATAGAAACTTGAATTAAAACTTCCATTAAATTCCCAGAGCAGAAGAACCAAAAGCTCTTGCCGGCTTTACATGCTCATATCCAGATGGCTCCTTCCAATTCCACATAATTCAGGTGTTTATTTGAAAAGAAAAGAGAAATCCCAGCTTTTACGGTTATTGCGAGAACCTGGACATGGCTGGAAGGCGAGCCAATGGCTTCTACCTGAGCAAATGTGTGCAGTACGAGGCAAATTGCTCACAACAAATGAATTTCTTGTACTACTGACTGTTTGGAAACAGTACACAGTACGCTGAGAAAGCAGCAGAAGGTGGGAGAGAATCCAACTTCAGGCCAGTCTTTAAAAAAGGAAGGAGGATAACCCTGAAAGTCACTATTCTGTAAAAGCAATGCCTACACTCGGTGAAATTAAGGGGAAGAATACTGCGAGAAAAAAATGCGCTCAGCGTTATCCTGGAGGATCAGGGAACAGCCAAGTGAAGGGGAAATATATGAGACTGGAGTGACAGGTGCAGTACAAGAGTATAATTAGCCACATCATATTTCAAGACTAAGTATTATTTTATTCCAAGTGGAGAGACTGAACTAAAGAAAGGTGCAAATGACATGCAAGGCTGTGAAACTCATAACAGATCATGAAGCTCCCCACAATCAGCCCCACGATGCAACTGGAAAATATTGTCCTTCTCCCAAGGAAAACAGCATAATTTCAGTTCTATCATATTTAGCATATGCAACATTTTTAGGCAACTGTTTAAATAAATAACTGCTTGCTATTAAATTCCTGGATTACTCTTGGTGACCAGGTGGGACGTACCGCCATTTCCTATAGTAGTGCTTCTGCTTATAGCCAGACTTTGATCGTACAGACCGATTTCATTGGCAGTTTTGCCAGAGAGAGGAATGATGATTTAAAAACTTGGCCCAAAACTTCAGAGCAGAAATGGCAGTAAACATTAGTCACTGTAGCAAACTAATTTGTTTTCCATATGGCATTTTCAATGGAGTGTGGAAGATTCACAAGTGAAATAATAATTACAAATGAGGAATACTCTGAAAAAAAAGGTGTTTTTTCTCCCTATGCATCACTTAAAATGATTTCTAATTAAGTCAATACTTGATTATGCTGGAGATGATATTCGCAGCCAAATTATAGTTTGTTGGGTTTTGTTCTCAGAGAAAGATTGTTCCCAAGGGCAGGGAAATTCCTGCATCTATTCAGCCTGGAGTGCTGCTGAGATGTAAGAGAGGTGAGAATGGTCTTTAATTCCCTTTGGAAAATCAGGTGGTGAACATTTTCTTAATAATGTTGTTGCTTGTAGTAGTAAATTTTGCTCAGCAAGATGAGGGGTTGATATTACTGATAAAGTCAAGTCAAAGACAGATGCTATCCTTCTATCTGTACCTGGCTAAATTCAAAGCTAACTCAGAGCTTGAAATTATGCTCTAAGGCAGAATGAAAGTAGTGTCATGAGATCTCAGCCCTAAGATAACAAAAACCCAGAATACCTTATTCTCCTTCCAAACTGTTTTTGTGGGGGGGAAGACATAAAATATAAATGGAACCAAGAATTTGTTAGTCCAATTAATATTTTGAAAGTCTAATATTCCAAAATAGTTAATTAACGTTTTAAAAAACCGCATCTATAATGCGGTTTAAATTTTCAAACAAAAAACCCCATTCCTAGACGCTACCCCTTATCTCTGGTATGATGCTCACCCTGCCAGTGTCCCTCTGCATCCCAGGGGTGACAGGATCAGTCTCCTTCAGGCACAATCAGGGAGAAGGTTACAAGTCACCACCATCCTGAGGTCTTTCCTGGGTGGAGTGTGATGTCCGCGGTGCATTTTCTTCCTCCTCACTCTTGAGACCACGTTCATCCCCCTCTCATCTCTGCTCACTCCCTCCTCCCTGGTCCCCAGCACCAGTGGCAGAGCTGCCCAGCACCCCAGGCACACAAAGATCTGGTGTTTGCTGGGCAGTGCCTGCCCAGGGCGGCAGCTCTTGGCCATGTTGGGTGTCGCCAGCACTAAGGTCAGGCAGGTTGGGCATGAGGCCCTTGTCCATGGGACACTTGTGATCAGAAGGACACCCAGCTCAGGGCGAGGCAAGCACAGAGACATCCTGAGACCCTGTGGTGCCGTATAAGCACAAAGCCCTTGGCCTTCTGCTAGTGATGGCCAAAATTGTATTTTCCAGGTTACAGTTTCAGCCAAGACTCTAGAGCACTGGGAGGTTTGGATCTGAGGACTCTGTTTTAAAATATAAAATGTAAGGTCTGAGGAAGATCTAAGATTTGTTTTGGGTCTTCATTCACTTTTCAGTCTAGTCTTTTAAGGAAATTTTTTCTTCAGTGAGTCATGCAGAGATTTTCTACTTATAAATGGGAAGAAATAAAAGACCAATTTGTTCCTACTCACTTGTAACCAAGGTATTTGACAACTTGCACCCAACTTTCATTTTCTGTCTCACAAAGCAGTCTGAGGACAGTCCTCCTTTCTGATTTTCACTGCCAGTCAGTACCAGGGAACTTACAGAAACGAATGGTGCTACACCCACAGACAACCGAATTAATGGAACGATTTAGACACCATGAGTGTATTTCGGTTGGTAGTACAAATGCTGACTGTACTTTTATTTCTTTCATGCAACTTGGGTCCTGTCTATTCAGATCTTTATACTAATTTGGATTACAGTTCTTATCTTTCAATGGTTATCTAGCATATGCAGAGGGCAGCCGTGTCAGAGCCCTGTTCTGAAGGCAGAACATCCCGACTGTAGCAGAACGGGGCTGAATTAATTAAATGACCCTTGCTGAAAGACCGCTAAAGCCTGAAGCATCAGATCCCAGAGGGAAATGTCCACTTCTATCACATTTGCTGTTCGGGACCTCGAAACACTTTAAGGGTAAGATTTTTCAAAAGAGCTTACAGGGAATATAATTCTTCTTTCCCTCACTGAACTCCTTTTGGGAGATGCACAAATCAGACACATTTTTTTTGGGTCAAGATTATCCCAGAATAGGCCACAGGCCACATTTTGCTACAGTTGAATGTGGAAGAACATTTTCTTTTTGCAGATGTGTCTGCTCAGCGGAAGCTATCACCGGAAGGGATGGTCAAGTCTTTTGAATGCATTTTCCTCTGACATAGGTGATCGTGTCTGGTGCAAGGCATTGGAGATGTAAGGACACCATATCCTTCTTAGGTATGGAACTGGTAAACACGCAGAGTTTCCTCTCGTCTGTGCAGTTCAGTTCATGGCCCAAGCGTCGAAGCCAAAACAACTCAATATTAAAGTGATAAATTAGAACTACTAAATATTTAATGATGGGAAGAAAAAAAGCTGCTGAAAACATAAAATATCTACAGGGTAATCTCACTTGTATCAGATAGAAATGTTACATTAGCAGAGATTATTCTGAGTTTTAATATCTTATCTGAGGCTGTTTCGTTTTTCAGAACATGCAGTGCTATTGCTGTATAAATTTATGAATAAACTCCTGAGGCCACATTTGTTTTCTAAATACTGTTTTTCCTTGACTTTCATGACACTTTGGGACTGCCAGTGCTGGAGGATAAGTGATTTTGATTTTTATTTTATGGTGTTGAATCCTCGACATTTCCCACCTGTTGGATTTGGTTTTGTTTTGCGGTTTTTTTTGGGGGGTTGATGGAATTCCAAGACTTCATGAAACTTGTAAAACTCACAGACTAGACGTGTAACATGACTATCAGAGATACTGTCAACAAGAAATTTCAATCTACCCTCTCCTCCTTCTCCCTCACCAGGATCATGCTGCATATGACATATTTGGCACATAAAACGTCTGAAGTGCCGGCTGCTGCAGGGAGAAGAATGGGAGACAATTAGCCCACATCAGAATACACGACTGTGAGCAGAGGAAAAAAAACCTTGCCCTCAGGACCCCTGGAGAAACAGGCATAATAAAATTAATTTATGTGTCAAGATCCTCACTTAAAACACAAAAAGGCTCCCATCAGATTTAAAAGATGTCATAAGAGGATTCAATTGTATCACTGTGCAATTCAAGTCCTTAAAGAACTTTGCCAATGCTGTTAAGGCTCCTACATCCTTGAATGTTAATTAAGTGAGATAATACAGACTGCACTATGGAAATGGTTGGGTTATAGCATTTGAAACGGTCCCTGTCAGCCGCTGAAGACTCTGCCTAAATATTGCTTTGGGCAGGAAATCTTTTGTAAGGTTTGTCTTCAGATCAGGATCAAGATGTTGGGGTTGGAAAAAGATGCCATCGCATTATTGTTGGGTGCATGTGGAAGGACCCACCTATGAAACACTGTCATCTTTGAGCCAAGCGAGCAGCTGTTTAACTCTTTGCATCGATGGTTCCCAGTAACGACAAAGCGTGGGCAGCGAAGGAGTGTAAGGAACTGAAGGAAGGGAGGATTTGAGATGGAGATTACTTGAGCTGGAATCTGGCCAGGTCACTGGGGTTAACCCCCTCGCTGTTGTGAAATGCCGTGGGATCTTTAATGGACGTAAGTGTCGAGGAGCTTGTCTTTCACATCTCGTCTGATGGCAGGAGAGCGAGGAATTAGTTTACTCACTTTAACACCGGGTTTCTGTACTGCAAGTGTCACAAAAGATATTTCTTTGCAGGCAGATGTCGGCTGCCAGTGGGAAGCTGAGAAATGCCAGTTTTAATTAAAAGCTTTATTTTCAAATACAATTCAGAGATTATAAGCGGTAAGAAGGACTTCTCCGCTGGGAGGCTTCAATGTGCGGCCCTGAGCAAAACAGCAGTAATTGAAAGACAAGGCCTAATTCCCCTTCTCCCAGCTGGGTCTAACCACGAGGCAGGGACATCAATCCAGCCCTTGAAGGAGGGCTGGCAGCGTCTCGGATTTGTCGTTGCTCTATTGTCGGAGGGAAGGAAGCCAAAGCAAAGCTTTTAGATCTTCTTATCCCTTTTCTATAAAGCTGGCTTATGAAGACAAAACAAAAGAAAGGGGCAAAGCTGTTAGAAGAGAAGGCTGAAAGGCACCTATCTGACACATCTTCATCGTCTGTACAGGTTCCCATTATAAAATTGTGTTTTCATGTCATTCAGGTGCGCACTAGCCCAATCTTGGGCACTTGCACCAACCTTAATTACCCCAGGATGGTTCTGGGTCACAGGAAGGCTTTTCTGGATTCAGCTTGCTATAGTAGCCTCACCCATTTTTTATAGAATCATAGAATCATGGAAGCATAGAATCATAGAATGGTTCAGGTGGGAAGGGACCTTAAAGATCATCCAGTTCCAACCCCCTGCCATGGGCAGGGACACCTCCCACTAGCCCAGGTTGCCCAAAGCCTCATCCAGCCTGGCCTTGAACCCCTCCAGGGATGGGGCATCCACAGCTTCTCTGGGCACCCTGGGCCACTGCCTCAGCACCCTCACAGGAAAACATTTCTTCCTAATATCATGCCAAGGTCTCTCCTTATTTCCAGGCTGAACCTCTCCTGCTTCAGTGTCCACTGTCTCCTGTCCTCCCACAAGACATCACCGTGAAGAGCCTGGTTGAACCGGTCAGGCATGTTTTATACTTAGCAAATCTATGCTAACCCTTCCTGATTATTTTATACTCCTTCCTGACCCTAGAAATATGTTCCAAGAAGAATCACACCATGATTTTCCCAGGGACTACACTGAATCTGACAATCCTGTATATCCCCAGATCATCCTTTGGCCTTTTTTATTTTTCATCAACCTAATCTTTGTGGAAATTCAGGTCACCTTATCTATCAAGTTCCATTTAAATTTGAGAACAGATCTTAATAACAACAAAATCAGGATAGTGACGGAGTATTTATTGGACTGATAAAGAAATAAGGATTTGCTTTTAAAGGCATTGTATTTTGGCCAACACAGCAGGGACATCAAGAGTTAAAAGCATGAACTGCAAGGACTTTTGCAAGACTTAAGGATCCTTCGATGAGTTTGTAAGAGAGTCAGATGTGCCATGGATTTCTGGGTACATACATGCCCAGGTTGTGCTTGCACCACATTGCACATGAGATGCATATTACCCTTTTACCTAAGACCTGGTGTGGTGTGAATTTGAAAAAGAAAATTATGGCAGATCTGCAGCGCTTACCCCAATGTATCACGGTGTTATCTGCTCTTCCTCCTTTTTCTCCTCCTTCCCGGACATTTTTCCTTGCCTCTTTCAAGCCCCACTGCTGTTGTACTATATCAAGTTCTGTACATATATTTAAATGTAATAAGATAGATTACAAGAATTGATTTTCCCCAGCGTCGGGTCGATAAGACTGTATAAGCAGGGAATATACAATAGTGCAGAAAGAGCTCGCTGGAGTAGATTAATTAATGATATGCAGTATAGGAACATCCAAGTAACTGCAGCTCTTCTCAGCTCACCTGAGCTATTAGCTGAATCTCTTGTGGGACTGAATGGCTTGCTGCCAACCTAACAATATACAAATTTCTCTTGGAATAATCAGCAGTGCCAGAGCTTTTGAAGATCCAGAGGTTACCTTGCCCTTACTCTTTCAGGGAGAAATCACAGTGGGAAGTAAATAAACTTTTGAACAGCACAGCATTGACCTACCTAATCTTTATTGCAATCTAACAGGGAAAATAAATAAAAAAAAACCTGCTGTAAAGTCTTACTTTTTTATTTTTCATAGATATTCAGCTTTTGGAAACAACAGGAATAAAAAAGAAAAAAAAGAGATATGCTACTTTTGGGAATTATTGGGACAAAATATTGGATCATCTGTACGAACTAATAAATTTTTTCTAAAGTGGTCTGATGCGTAGAAGAGGATTAGGAGACATGAGTCGTGTGTTCCCAGCTATAGGAGACACAATTTACAGTGGGAATCTAGAGGAGGAAGGAGCAAAAAGTGGGGTATGTGCTGCATCCCCCTTACTAAATTTCAAATTCACGTGCTCAAAACCGAATCTGTATGTTGTATGTCTAAATCTTTGTGAACGCACTAAGGCCAAGTGTCTTCATGGGTTTGTGGATCTGACCCAGATGTTATCATCATAGCTTCAGTGAAACAGCCCAAATAAATGTATTGTTGAGCCTTCAAAAATGTTTAGAATAGATTGATTCTCTCAGAAAATTTCCTACAATTTGATTTTTTTGTCCTAATTGTGTTTTTTGGAACATATAAAATGAAAATAAAAATAATTCAAAATATTTAAAATAAAATATATTATTGGTGCAATAAAACCAAGAAGTACAATTTCCCAGTTTTAGTGTGCGGACAAATTTTGGATCCTTTGCCTTTAGTTCTGCTTTTAAACACACAGTGGAAGATTTTTAAGGATTGGGGTTCAACTTCGTATATTATTTAAACCAGTTCAAAACCAAACATCTTGAAAGATAACATCTGCAAGATCCAATAAATATCATCTCATCGAAGAACTTGATGAAGACTTGGGGATATAATGATCCCAAAAGCTACAGCAAAGTGTGGGATTTGATGTAAGAGAGGAACAAGGAGAAAAATGGTGATGAGAGGTGGATTTGGACACCTCTGATGAACAAGGAGGGTGGTTGTGTGGGACCCAAACTCTGAGAACCACAGAACTCCTGGAGAAATCTCTGACCTTCAGGGGTCCTACTTAGCTCATACAAGCTTGGCTCACAAATCTTTATTTTTTAAACTTTGTTTTTCTAAAACCTACCTTTAAAATGCTGCTTTCAATGGAAAAATTAAGAAATCAACACAATCTAACCTTTGCTGTTTAAATTTTAAGCCAACATTTTCCCAAATGTTTTCATTTTATTTCTGGGGGCCAGTTCTGTATTCTCATCTACTCTGTAGCTTTTTTCCTTTCTTGGATCTTTTTTTTCCCCCAAATATGTTTTTTTCAAAAGTTTTTGAAAAATTTCCCGGAAGAGAATAAATGTAGCACTTCTTTAAAGAGCAAAACATTTTAATTGATGACATTGCTAACCTCACTAGGAAAAATGGTTTCAAAGTTTTCCCTAACCCAACTCTGACACATTGTACAGTCACCGTAGTTTCAGGATCATTTCAGATTTCAGCAAGGACGGGATTTAGCAGCATGAATTGGGGCAGGCTGCACACAAATGAACTAATATGGGGTTTCATACTGGCTGTGATTCAGCAAGCTCATTCACTGAACAGTAAGATTTTCCTAACAGGTTACTTGACCTTTTCACTATTATTATTTATTGGGCCAGTAATGTGCAGCATCTCTGAAACTCTTAAATGAGCACTGCTGGGCGAAAGGTTGATCTTTTAAGGGAACTTTCTTCTGCTTAAAGTTTATTATGGCTGAATGTAATGCTGTCGACATCTGACATTTATAGAGTACGCTTCACCTCTAGTAATCCCTGAACATTTTGCAAATGAATGACCCAGATGCGCATCTGCTGAAAGTTTTCATGCCTTTATCAGTATAACCAGAGACATCCTAATTTACACCAAGGCAAAGTGCTTAATTAGAACAATGGATTTCATCTGTAGGAATCAAACTTTTGGATATGTAGCTGCTTCTTTATGACTTTGCATCATCTCCAGGAGAGCTGGGGATCACCAGGCCTTGTGTGTTTCTTCCACCTTTGTCAGTTTGCCTAATAAATTTATCATCATTCCTTCTCCCTCGATCTTCCTTATAGCCTTAGACAGTCACAGAAGCTCAACACACCTAGGATGTGTCTCTGAAGCTTGCAGAAGGTTTATGCTTTAGGAACAGAAGTTGCACTAAGATGAAAGTGTTTCTTCATGTTTGGTGACAGGTTCAAACCAAGAAATAAATATTCTCAAGCTTTGGGAAGTGTTGGATATGACTCTGCCGTGCAGCTTGCTGTGCTGAGACCATGGAATTCATAAAATGTCAGAATCTTTTTTCCAATGTTGATGTGAAAACAGCTCTAACTGAATATAATACATCTTGGGAGAGGGATTAAACAGGCAGGCCATCTCCAGCTTTGGGAAGACCATTGAGTATTCTGGGGTGAGGTCTGCACCAACTGCAGAAAAAAAGTACAGAAGCAAAACACTGAGATCCACCACCATCCATCTCCTTCATGAATCCTATTTATGGAAGAGGTCCCACCTCCAGCTCCTGGTTTCCACTCTCTTTGCCTGCTGGAGAAAAGGTAAGCCACCTGTATACTCCGATCAGGTATTCTTCACCTTGTGACAATTTGTCCCACCTCACTTTCTGACAGAAGCTATTGAATCTAATATGGTTTATACCTTCTGGCTCTCAGTTGAGACTTGACAGCGTTCTTCTCTGTTGGGTTAGCAAAACACAGTTTTGTCTGCCCCATCCCTGGAGGGGTTCAAGGCCAGGCTGGATGAGGCTTTGAGCAACCTGGGCTAGTGGGAGGTGTCCCTGCACATGGCAGGGGGTGGAACTGGATGATCTTTAAGATTCCTTCCAACCCAAACCATCCTGTGATTCTATGATGATATGACTCTAGCAGCTAGGTAATATCGGCATTCGGTAAGACAACGTTAAAGGTACCAACAACAAACCTGTGGCTGAGGGAACTAAGGATAATAAGATGTCCTAATAACAAGGCTAATGTAAAAATGTGAACTTTGTTCAAGTGCTTGCTCTCAGAATCAGGCTATGAAACAAGACACACCTTTAGTTTGACCCAGGATATTTGTTCTTATGTTCCTGTCTATGCACATGCAAAATTCAGGGCCTTAAATGAGTAGGAAGAGGTCAAGACCAACCTTTTTTTTTTTTTTTTTTTTCCAGTGACACAACCCCATTTTCCCCATTTTTCTGTGGCTGCTTTAAAACAGAGATCTGGCAATTGAGATACACTTCATATCAAAGCAAAAGTCACAATTCCCAGCATAAACTGGAGTAACAGGACCACTGGGATGTCTTCTGAATGGGGACTGTCATATCACATTTGATGCAGACCTCAGGTTTTTGATATAATGTGTTTCTCTGTCTAGGAAATGCTCCATTTATCTTTTCCTCCCAAAGGTGATTTTACTTGGTGTTTTTGTTCTGGGTTTTGAAAGCAAATGGTGGTAGCATGACATGAAATTTAGCAGCTGTGCATCCATTCTGGGGATGTCCACTTTGTTCTGACTCAAATTAGTTACTCCCCGATTGCAACTGCAAATAGGAAAAAAAAGAAGAAATAGCTGCTAAGAGTAGAGCTCCATTTTATTTTATTTATTTTACTACCTTGCTTGACTAAGTGCATTGACATATTGCCGCATGTTCCCAGCATGTAACATTAGGGTAACACAGTCTGTTGAGTTGGATCACATCAGCCTGGGTCATAATGGTATCGAACATGACATGTTATGACACAGAGCACTTCATTATACGCTGGAGTGCTTAACTTTGCAGGCAGACACATCTCTGTTCAGACCAGACCACGCTTCCAGTGGATATGCTCTCAACAATTATTCTTCATAAGGTATCCGCATCTCCGCATTAAAACCAGACAAGCTGGGAAGCTAATCTTTGGTTTGTTCTGTGAAGGAGGATAAATTTCTCTAGTTTCACCTCACTTAAGCTTCTGCTTAGTGATACCCTTGGAGAAGCCAGTCCCTCTCCCCTGCCCACAGAGACAAGTCAGACAGTCTCAATAAAACAGTGGCTTTTGGTATTTGGATATGCATTGCAGAATAGCGTTATCAAATATCTAAATCAGTATTATCCTGGCTCAGAATCAATGCAACAAACAGGAACATTGTTGGTCTTCCTCCAACCCTCTCCCCATTTTATCTAATTTCTTATACCACCATTATTCTGGGTATCTTAACCGCTTGGTTGCTGCTGAAAGTTCAAGCTATGTTCATGGGCAGTGTCCCCGCTGTTTTGCCGAATATATCAAGCCTGCCCGTGTAGACTCCCCCTGCTGTGCTGGCCTAATGGCAACAGGACACCACTGACACTTCGGATCCACTCCAGCTGTTCTTGGCGTGCCTCCGAGAAAGCCATCTCTAATGGGTAGACATGTTAGAAAAATTGGGCAAAAAAAGGCAGAAATGCAGACTAAAATGGTCGCATCGGTATTATTACTTAAATTACTCACTTGTGGAAGCAGCAAATACCGTTCTGGGAACAACGTGGTCCAGGTGGAATTAAGTACAAAACACCTCCTACACTCAGAGATAACTGACTGTGTCTGCATTGAGTGGTGTAGGAGCTGACAGTTGACATTTGAAATTATTATTACTATTTGTCACTCTTCCAGTCATAAAACAAGTTCCCGAGTGTTTTGCAGAAAAGAGATGTACCTTGCCCAGAATAGACCTGGGACACTTCCAATGAAATCAGCAATCCATTACAGGATTGCTTCTCCCTGTCTGAGAATATCAAGCAGAACCTGAAAATTAAGCCCATCGTAACCTTCTCTACAGCCTTTGACCTCCTCAAAAGTCCTGAAAAACAGGTGAAGCTTCTCAGGATGTCCAGAGGGTCCAGGACACAGCTCAGGATGCTTCTGAGTGATGAGTCGCTCAGCGTTGGTTGCGTACCTCAACATATTTTTTTCCAGGAGTAGCACATGCCTTATCATCACTGCTGCAACAGCAAAATTTTAGGGATTGATGAAGCAAAGATAGACGGTGGCATATTGATTTAGGAAAGGTGGGAAGGTAATTTAGCTGTCAGGGTAAATAAAGGGGGTGGGGGATTTTTGCAGCATTGGGTGGAATAAGGGAGAAAAGGGAAGTCAAACATGATTTTCATTTTAATCAGCCAGAATGCAAGAAGAAGAATGGTGTTATTAAGTACACTAGTTAGCAGAGGTAATAGAAAGGATTTAGAGGAAAGTGACTCCTTTGGGAAGCTCGATCTGAATTCTACGCTTTTTGAAGTGCCCCAGTGGAAATTCAAATAAAGTTGTAAACAACCACAAATGAGTGAAAAGTGAAAATGAATGATGGGATAAACATGGCCTTGACTATGAAATGAGGTCTGCCAAAGCAGATAAATAAGTCACCCAATTTGTGCTCCCCAGATGAAATAATATGCAAATCGAGACCTCAGAAAGATGCTGGAAGATGCAAGACAGAAGATTGGGACTGGAGAACAGAAAACAGATCCCTGCAAGCCATTTATGTCCAGGACAGTTTCAAACCTGCCTTAGACTGAAACTACCAGTTGCTGGGTAAAAGAAACCCAGAGAAGGATTCCAAAATATAGGAAAAGAGGGAGAAATAAGGGGATAGCTGTGGAAAATGAAATACTTAGAGAGCACCCAGAGAGGTGACAGTGACACCAAGTCACCGAAGCCAAGAGAAAGCAAGAAGTCAAAGGGAAGGATTGTAATGGGAGATGACAATGAAGCAAAATTTTGGCCATTCACTCGGGTAGGAATCATCCCAAAGTGGTTTCCATGGAGACAGAGGATACTGGATGGAAGTGGGTAAATGGCGAGAGAAAAAATGAATGCAGGAGAGGTACATAGATAAAAGAAGTGAGAGATGGGACAATAGCTGGAAAGGCAGATGAATCCACGAGAGTGTTTTTCTTGGAGGCTCGAGTGCTTCTGAAAGTGGAATTCAAGTAGGCAACGGAGAAGAAAATGTTTGTAGAGCAGACTAGGGAGCACCAAGGAAGTTGGAGCTCATTTTAACATTTGAAATAGAGCTTCCTGCAAAGTTAATTTAAACCAACACGAGAGTCGCACTGCTTCAGAAAGAGCACATCCCGTTTGTGCACATCCTATTTGAAAAATTAGGAAAAGCCACATTTGCACCCAGATGAGAGATTATAGACCAAACTCTTTTCAGCTTTTTTCCCACCTGATGTCTGTTCTGCAGTAAGTTGATCGTGGTTACCTCTGCTTGCTGGAGCCTATGGGTCTTTCCGAATCCCTCTATACTTAAACCACAGTTTGGATTTAATTTAGAGAGCCTGGATTAATAAATGTTGTGCCTAGACAGAAGCTCTCCTCTTCTGTATGCATCAAAAAGCAGCAGTGATGTGACAGCCAGGGAGAAGGAGTATCACCAGGGCCTTGAGAAGCAAGGGATGGATTGCGTGCGGGATGGAAAGCAGAGGTTAATGAGGGCTTTTTGGAAGACAACAGTCCAGGTGCTTTCCAGAGACTGGGAAAACCCAACTGAGCAGCCACCAGCTCTTTTCCCCTGCAACCCTGGGCTAGTGGGAGGTGTCCCTGCCCATGGCAGGGGATTGGAACTTGATGATCTTTAAGGTCCCTTCCAACCCAAACCATTCTGTGATTCTGTGATTCTATGAACTCGCAGGAGCAGATTGCCCAAGACGTGAGTCCTCACCCTCCAACCGCTCATGGACAAGGGCAAGGTCTCCACCCTACCCAGACAGGATTTTCCTTATTTATTTCAGTAAGAACTCAATACAGCAGCCAGCATGGACAGTATTCATTTTACCGTCTCTTCCGAAAACTAACACATTGGTAGTAACTTGCAGACAGAAAAGCGCCTTTATCCAGGAGTGCAGGGATAGGACAAGGGGTAATGGTTTTAAGCTGAAAGAGAGCAGATTTAGATGAGATATTAGGAAGAAAAGTTTTTGTGTGAAGGTGGTAAGGCAGTGGCCCAGGTTCCCAGAGAAGCTGTGGATGCTGCATCCCTGGAGGGGTTCAAGGCCAGGCTGGATGAGGCTTTGGGCAACCTGGGCTAGTGGGAGGTGTCCCTGCCCATGGCAGGGGGTGGAACTGGATGATCTTTAAGGTCCCTTCTAGCCCAAACCATTCTGTGATTCCATGATTTGGTGGCTTCCAGCTGGATCAGCCTGGGCTGGGGCACGGCCAGGTTGAAGATGCAAAAGGAAGAGCACGGCACCCGTAAATCCCGTTATACGCTCCATGATTAAGCCCAAGTGCCAGCAATCCGCAGTGTGAACGTGCCACACAGCTGGTGCTGCCGTGACCAAAGCAAGGTGCTAAATTGCTCTGATTTAGCTGAAATCACTAGTATATCCAACTAAAAAACACACGATTATAACTGCTCCTCTGTGAGTCTTTCTGTGTTCATTTGAAAGAAGTATGGCAGATCATAAAACACGGCAACATCCCCGAAGCCCAGAGGGTTTAATGAAGAATTAAGGAGATTGTAACTGCATAGCTGAAATAATAAGGAGGAAATTGAATTATTCCATCCATATTAAATGCATATATTCTTGAGCATTTCTGCCAAAATTACTTTGCTAACCCACGGTGTGAAATACAGTCTGTTTTCACATGGGTGCATTAAACAAAGATGCCTGCTACAGTACAACAGCTTTGAAGAGAATGGAAAGGCATCAGGATGAAAAAGCGCTCCTGACGTATGGTTATATCAGCTCTAAATTGTCTCACAGCTGTTTCTGGCTCCATTAGATGGAAGACTGGGTAATTTATAGAAGTCATTTTTAACAATTTGATTGTTGGTATATATCTGCTGAGTTGATTGGCTGGGGAGACAGATCTTTATTTTTATAATCGCAATAACATCCTTTGCAGATTACTGCTCAATTTATCCCTGATGTTAACGGTGCTAGCCAGCAACTATCCATTCATATTACGCTGTTATTTCTTAATTATCAGTCTAATTGTAGAGAAGAGCCCGGGATGCATGAGATTGGCTGGGCTGGACAAGAAACCACAGAAGCTGGGGTCCGGCTCTTTCTCTTTTGATATGCTGACAGCTCTGGCTGAGATCAGTGGGATTTAGGCACTTAAGCTGGTGCTTTTTTTTTTTTTTTTAAATTTGCTAATCCTGTGTGAGCTAGAGTGATATTTCCCACTGAAGTCAACGGGAGTTTGAGTACAGATGAGTACGACTTATCTAATGTACCTGCTTTTGCATCTAACGATGCTGGAGGCGATCATCCTGAAAAAGAATGAGCTTTCTGTTGAAATCAGAAATCCTTGATAGGCACGTGGGGACGTTCAGAGATGGCCAGACAGTGGGCTGTGTAATTCCTGGTGCTGTCACTGAGGATACCCAGTGCCACTTGTCTCCTGGGTGGTTCAGCTCTGACCTTTTCTACGTCTTAGGATGAGTTTGTTCCTGGCCTTCGAGAGTCAGCACATGGTTTATACCTTGAGGTTTGAAGAGAAATTGTCTTCTCTGAGCTCTGTTGTGCATTTATTGCAACTGCCTGTTTTAATTTGACAAAATAGCATCCACACCTGTGACTTGAGTTCTCCAAATCCCCAGGCCTCAGCACTACCTTGTGGCAGGGAAATTTGCCGATTAGCTCAGAAATCTTTGATGAAATACCTTTTCTTTCTCAACTTTGAATTTGTCTCCTCTCAGGTTTATCCCCCTGCTCTCACGGGATGGGAAGCAACTGGCTGTCTCCCTCTGTTCTCTGTAGGCTTTTTGGTTTTCTACATATTTTTGTCATTAAATAGATTTTAAATCCGAGGTACATTCTCCTTCTGCATTTTCAGTCACTTCAGAGGAGATGTCACTCAGTGGAATAGATGAAAAGCTCAGAACTTCCCCAAACACCAGGCTGACTTCCTACATTTTGTGCTGTTCAATCTCCAGTTCTCAGCAGCTGAAATTCTTCTTACAGGTGCTGGTTTCAAAAGCCCGATCCCAGGAATGGCATTCAGTATTTCTCCTGACTTCAGTGTTTTCTTTTTTGAGCAAGAGTTTGGTGAGAGGGGGTTCAGTCCTTATTCTGGTAACCAAGGCGCTCTCTGAAATACTCTGTTTTTATTGGAATGAAAGGATGGAGGAAAGCGGGGAGAGGGTGTGCTGCAGGTAGATTGCAAACTTGCTGAAAATGAACAATTTTTTTCTCATTTTGGGCTTTGGAATTTTTGAAGCAAGAAGGAAAAGCTACTAAAACAGCAGTTACTTCTCCCTCTCTTGCTTGAAGGAATGAGTTAATAGCAGCTTTATGGTGAGCACTTAGAAATATGGGAGTAATTTACCTTTGGTGATATTTCTGGAGAGGTCTTATCCCTCCCTTTTCATGTCACACCCAAGTTTCTTCCACTCAGACAGCCGGTGACACCCCTAATTTATATCACACGCTCTTCATTCTCTTTCATCTTCTCCTCAAGGGGTGATCTGTGATGTGTTGAGAAGTATTTTATTTTCAGAGGTTATTATTAACCTTTGCATTGTTTGGAGATAGTTGGGAGCAGGATCAGAGACTTGGGGTTTTGGGGTTTTTTTTGGTTTGTTTAGTTTGTTTTTTTTTTTCCCTAAGCATATATTCTTTATGTGTCCACATCACTTAAATATCACCAAGCTCAGCAGGCTTATGGTCACATCAATGGCTTGAATATATACATGGGCAAGCTCCCCCGGAGTTTAGCAGCGCAAATCAAAACAGTCTCCATTCAGCTGGTAATCCACGGTTTGTAAGTGCTACTCAAATCCAATTTATTAAAAACACATTTGTTTTTCAAGCACACCAGATTCCTGATTAATTTCCAGCACCGTGGGTTATTTAATGCTGGAGGTTTCATTGTCATTTTTGATTTTCCGCAGAGCGCTTGATTGATAGAAGCTATTGTGAGCCCGTTCTTTGAGCGCATTGTTCTTGTCAAATAACAATGTGCATCTTATTGATGAAAAGTCAGCGCGCCTTTTATATATGGCAAAATCATCATGCAAGCTTTGGGACCATGTGCCGAGCATATGCGCAAATGAATGAAGGAGTGGTATATTACGCCAGGAAAGTTTAATATTGTCGAGGAGTTCCCGTGCCAGTTGAATAGCTGAATTCAGCTGGCGGAACGTAGCCCAGCAATCCATGACTCAGATGTTAATCAGTGGTAGATGCTCTTTTGATTTTCATGCTACTGCTGAATGTTACAAAACCAAGTGTCTTGTACCAGGAGTGCAAATCAATTTTAAATTAAATTAGTCTTTTGTTTGGAGGGCGCTTGGGATTTGCTTTGGGTATCGATAGCTGCCCCCCAGCAACGGCTTTGTAAATTGCAGGTGGTAGAGGTGAAAAGAAGACTCTGCCTGGTCTTTTGGTTCATCCTTCTGCCACCCATAGGGTTACACCCCAGAAAAAACAATCTCCTGTGCCCCTTGGAGAGCCAGATCCCTGCCGTGTGCTCTCTGCTCCGAGGAGTTGCAAGTGACGGGAGTGCAAATTGCATCTTACAGGAGTGGTGAGACCTTCAAGCATGAAAACCAGAACTGACAGTGGCTCTGTGCTTCTGTCAAAGTAACCTCGCAACTCCGTGGGCTGTGACACCGATTTCACTCATCACGCTGCAGGTAGAAAGGTAGAAAGGTCAGAGAAGCTGGAAGTGGAGCTATAGCCCAGAGGAAGAAGTTTCTCAGTACAGAATAGCGATGCTTTTAATAGCAGAGGAATTAACTGATGAATATCAATAGGCATCTTCAGAGGTCTTGCAGCTAATGATATCGTATGAGCTACAAAAGTAGTTTCTCCTCTTGTTCAGGATGCACACAGATCTGTTGTTGAAAAGTCAGTTGTAAACTTTACATCTGTAAAAATGGAAAGCGTGTCAATCATAACCAATGGCACTGTCAGGCTAGTCCTGGAACAGGTCCGGGGTCCATTTACCTCTTCCTCAGCCAGCTCTCTTGCCCCAGTATAAAAACCCACAAAAGCATTATTTCTGTTTTCAGATCAAACTCTGGAGACGCTCATCTAACCCTCAATATTCTTGTCAAGAACAATGGATTCACACAAACAGACAAGAAAACAGCTTTCCATCTCCGCTCATGTANTTCAGAGGAGATGTCACTCAGTGGAATAGATGAAAAGCTCAGAACTTCCCCAAACACCAGGCTGACTTCCTATGTTTTGTGCTGTTCAATCTCCAGTTCTCAGCAGCTGAAATTCTTCTTAGAGGTGCTGGTTTCAAAAGCCCGATCCCAGGAATGGCATTCAGTGTTTCTCCTGACTTCAGTGTTTTCTTTTTTAAGCAAGAGTTTGGTGAGAGGGGGCTCAGTCCTTATTCTGGTAACCAAGGCGCTCTCTGAAATATTCTGTTTTTATTGGAATGAAAGGATGGAGGAAAGCGGGGAGAGGGTGTGCTGCAGGTAGATTGCAAACTTGCTGAAAATGAACAATTTTTTTCTCATTTTGGGCTTTGGAATTTTTGAAACAAGAAGGAAAAGCTACTAAAACAGCAGTTACTTCTCCCTCTCTTGCTTGAAGGAATGAGTTAATAGCAGCTTTATGGTGAGCACTTAGAAATATGGGAGTCATTTACCTTTGGTGATATTTCTGGAGAGGTCTTATCCCTCCCTTTTCATGTCACACCCAAGTTTCTTCCACTCAGACAGCCGGTGACACCCCTAATTTATATCACACGCTCTTCATTCTCTTTCATCTTCTCCTCAAGGGGTGATCTGTGATGTGTTGAGAAGTATTTTATTTTCAGAGGTTATTATTAACCTTTGCATTGTTTGGAGATAGTTGGGAGCAGGATCAGAGACTTGGGGTTTTGGGGTTTTTTTTGGTTTGTTTAGTTTGTTTTTTTTTTTCCCTAAGCATATATTCTTTATGTGTCCACATCACTTAAATATCACCAAGCTCAGCAGGCTTATGGTCACATCAATGGCTTGAATATATACATGGGCAAGCTCCCCCGGAGTTTAGCAGCGCAAATCAAAACAGTCTCCATTCAGCTGGTAATCCACGGTTTGTAAGTGCTACTCAAATCCAATTTATTAAAAACACATTTGTTTTTCAAGCACACCAGATTCCTGATTAATTTCCAGCACCGTGGGTTATTTAATGCTGGAGGTTTCATTGTCATTTTTGATTTTCCGCAGAGCGCTTGATTGATAGAAGCTATTGTGAGCCCGTTCTTTGAGCGCATTGTTCTTGTCAAATAACAATGTGCATCTTATTGATGAAAAGTCAGCGCGCCTTTTATATATGGCAAAATCATCATGCAAGCTTTGGGACCATGTGCCGAGCATATGCGCAAATGAATGAAGGAGTGGTAAATTACGCCAGGAAAGTTTAATATTGTCGAGGAGTTCCCGTGCCAGTTGAATAGCTGAATTCAGCTGGCGGAACGTAGCCCAGCAATCCATGACTCAGATGTTAATCAGTGGTAGATGCTCTTTTGATTTTCATGCTACTGCTGAATGTTACAAAACCAAGTGTCTTGTACCAGGAGTGCAAATCAATTTTAAATTAAATTAGTCTTTTGTTTGGAGGGCGCTTGGGATTTGCTTTGGGTATCGATAGCTGCCCCCCAGCAACGGCTTTGTAAATTGCAGGTGGTAGAGGTGAAAAGAAGACTCTGCCTGGTCTTTTGGTTCATCCTTCTGCCACCCATAGGGTTGCACCNGAAGTGGAGCTATAGCCCAGAGGAAGAAGTTTCTCAGTACAGAATAGCGATGCTTTTAATAGCAGAGGAATTAACTGATGAATATCAATAGGCATCTTCAGAGGTCTTGCAGCTAATGATATTGTATCAGCTACAAAAGTAAATATTTGCCTTTTCTCCTCTTGTTCAGGATGCACACAGATCTGTTGTTGAAAAGTCAGTTGTAAACTTTACATCTGTAAAAATGGAAAGCGTGTCAATCATAACCAATGGCACTGTCAGGCTAGTCCTGGAACAGGTCCGGGGTCCATTTACCTCTTCCTCAGCCAGCTCTCTTGCCCCAGTATAAAAACCCACAAAAGCATTATTTCTGTTTTCAGATCAAACTCTGGAGACGCTCATCTAACCCTCAATATTCTTGTCAAGAACAATGGATTCACACAAACAGACAAGAAAACAGCTTTCCATCTCCGCTCATGTAGGTTCACCTTCACCTGTGCAATTTTGGAGGATGTTCTGCTAAGCAAAAATCAAGAATCCTAAAACCAAATCCTATCCTAGCCATTTTGTGTCAGCCTTATCTCTGTCAGTCTTATAATTTCACTGTCCTGTATCCCTGGCAAGCAAACTGTCCTCTCTTGAGGCAATGCCAGAAAGACTGTCCTGTGCAGAAGGAGCTTCTGGGAGCACTTAGCACCTAGAAATCCTCTTCAGTCCTGAGCAGCATCAGCTCAGTGCCCCATAAACTGCAATCGTGAGCCCCAAAGACCATTTCCAGAACCAACTGTATGAGCTGTCACTGGAGAAAACGTGTTTTATTTGGGGACAAGAAAGCTGAAAGGTCCGCTAACATTGATTTAACAAAGAAACTGGGAACAGAAAGAGAGGGATAAGAGGGAAGTTTGGAAAAAATGCCCAGAACCTGTAATAGGCAAATACATAGCAATAGTCTCCTGGGATGCTGGTCCCAAAGTCTCCTAAGTTATTCCATCAGCTAATAACAGAGAAGAACAATTTCTAGACAGATGCTGATAAATGTACGTAAGATATCTATGCACTTTTCATCTTCAAAGGGCCTGAAAGTTCTTCTAACTCTCATCCCATTGAGATCAAATATAGGATGGACAATACATTAGAAGGTGGAGGACAGAATTAAATTCTTTCTATTAGAATCTGGGAAGCTGCAGAAACCGCAATGTGAACTTTTCCTGCCTTTTTCTGCACTTCTAGGAGGATGTCTCTGGAGCATCCTTTGCAGGACCAGGGACTTTGCAAGACCAAAGACCTTGTGTTGAGAGACAGCACAAAAGACAAGAGCAAAGGTGCAAGGACCAGTCTACCACGTACTCAAATAGAGACAAATCACAGTGGACCAGCAGTCGTGTGCTTGGGAGAGAGGCTGGGTAAGCTTTTTTGAAGCAGATTAAAACACCTGCAGCAATTTGTGATGGGAAGTGAGATGCAGCAAGTCCTGTATCCTGGGACAGCCTGGCTGAAAGGGGATTTTGTAATAAAAAATTTTCTCTTAGACAAATTGTTTTGTTTAGACAAAGTATTTCCTTAGTCTGTGTTTGGAGCAGGTGGGGAAATCTCATTTATCTTCAGTCTAAATCCTCATCTTTATGCCACAGCAAGTCCACTTCATTGGGACTTTTTAATATTTGGTTTCATTTCCATGAGTGGATCTATCTCAGCTTGACTTTTGGCAGTGCTTCCTTTCTGACCTCTGTGATGAAACTTTCTTGGATGATCAAGCTGTCCATAGAGATGACCAAAAAATCTATTACTTCCATGGCTGTCCCCCAGGGGAAGCATGTGTTTGTGGAACTGAAAAGCAGGGTTCACCTCCCTGCTGTTTGGGTATGTGAGGGGTTTACCACACCTATTTGCCAACCATGGGTTTGTTAGCAGGGTATCTGAGTCAGAACACGAAAAACGTCTGGAACAACTCACTGCTTATGGAAGACAATGGTTTAAACCTCATCAGCTCCAACTCAGCATCCTTGGCTTGGGGTTTAGTTGCTGCATGTGGATTCTGAACTTTCCCTTATGAATCACCTCCTTTACGCAGTTGCTTTCAGTTTTGACATAAAGTTGTATAAATCTAAAGTCCATGATTTTCCCAGTGCTGGTAAAGGAAGAACATTAATTACCTGAAATCCTCTGCTCCACTGAGGCACAGCATTTGCCTACAGCATAGCTGATTTTCCAGTATGAAAGTGATTCCAGCCTTCCTTTCCTCTTTACTATTACCCACGCTTCTCAAAAAATCCCCCTCTACACCCCTCAGCATAAAACCCCCAAACTTTTAGATTAATCAAGATACAAATTGCACTCCTGGGAGAGAAAAATCTCTCAATGTCTCAAAAAAACCCCAAAAACTCCGCCCTTAATACTGTGCAGCAGTCCAGCGCCTAGGCTTCTTCCAATGAACTGAGACCCAACAGATTGCCTCTGTTTAAACGGAGACACAGCAATGCATCAAACATGCAAATCTGGTCTGGTGCTGCAGCTCCTTGCTAGGATATTTGCCCAAGGGAGCTGAGCAGCTGCCTGCCAGAGCCTTTGATAGTTTTAGCATAAAAAATCTATTATTCATACACACACACACACTGAACCAAGGATTAATTTAGCTTCAAAGTTGGGCAAGGATTTTCCAATACTATTCTAAACAAGAGAGGAATCACCAGCTGAAGTAACAGGGTATGATTGGGGTCAGCTTTTTAAAGAAGCAAAAAATGATGTCTGCCAGAACCATCTTTCCAAGTGAAAGCGAGAGCTGCCCTCTCCTTCCAACCCTCCATTCACATGTCTCCTCCTGAGATCCCTAAACCCTGTGTTTTCTCACCTAAGGTACCTTCAGGAGTGCCTTGGTGCCTTAGAAGGTAACATATCTTCGTGCCAACGCAACTGCAGCGTGTCCATCCAGACACAGTTCAGGTGCGGAATCATAGAATCAAAGAATCAGAGATTGGTTTGGGGTGGAAGGGACCCTAAAGATCATTGAGTTCCACGGCCAGGGACACCTTCCACTAGACCAGGCTTCTCAGAGCCTCATCCAGCCTGGTATCTAGAGATAATAGTTTTCCCAGTCCATGGCTGGTCTCCTTGAGTATCTCAATGTTTAATCCATAATCCAGCGTCACAGAATGGTTGAGGTTGGAAGGGACCTCTGGAGGTCACCTGGTCCAACCCCGATATCTGAAGTAACGAAGTATTATTGGATGACTTTGGCTGAGCAGATGATTACATCCCTCTGTCCTCGGTCACACTATGTGATAGCCTCTAAAGGTTACACAACGTTTGATTTTAAAACAAGCGGCTTCTTAACAATGAATTCCGAGATTATGATGAATTATGGAGGTTTTTCCCATCATCCTGTCCCATGGCTCCCCAAGGACTGTCTCTTCTTTCTTATACCTCAGAACTCTTGCTCTCCATCCTTTTTCTTCCTGCTACTCCTATTTAGCATGCTTCCCATCATACAGCTTCCCATATGCCCCCTTGCTGCCTTCCCCTGTTCAAGTGGTGGGAGGTGTGGAGCATAGAGGTGGGAAAAATGTGAGCTGGGATGTGAGAGGGGAAGGCTGTGTGAGAAAGGGAGACTTGAAGTACTCTCTGAAAGGGCTTTTTTTTTTTTTGGAGTTGGAGAGGAGAAGGGTGGTGGAGCAGAGCTCATGGCAGGAACCATGCTCCATCTGAGCACCCTGAGCTGTTCAGCTGAAAACAGAGGGGCAAAACAGGAGAGATGAGATCAAATGGCCAATCCTGCTGTCATGGTGATGCCCTCAATTATGTCTCTCAAATAATTGATGTGTTCACAGCGTGCTTCAGGGCTGAAGAAGTCACTTTGCGTGTGCAGCACTTGTGGAGACTATGAGACCCTCACAGAACAAATGAGAATAAATGAAAAAAAAAAACCTGTGTGCAGTCCTCTAGCCTTGGGTCCTTCCTAAACAGGACAGCTGAGGCTGGCATCTTTCTGGAAAAGCTTTCTGACATCCTGATGCATCCTTTTTAATTCATCAACAAAACCCTATTTATTTCATCATCCAAATTTCCCTGAACTCTTGATTTCCCTGGAGCATCTTACTAAGAGTGCAAAACTCAAGGAAAAAAAAAAGGAAAGAAAGAAAGAAAGGAGAAAGCACTGGTTCTTTTCTCTTTAATGAGTTCATTTGCTGGCATTCAACTCACAGATTTGCTATTAATGTTAAATTAGCTGGTTAAATTAACTAATTATGTAAAATATGTACAACACTCTCCATTTGGGACAACTGGCAAAGAAGAGCTACTCAGCTAAACCGGTGAAGAAACTACTGTTTAGACCAAATGAATCAGAAATACTGGAAACATTCAAATCAATCGAACAGTGGCCTCTGTCCAATATCTTGATGAATGAAGAGGACAAAGTGTTTTCCAGGGAGCTGGATTATTTTAAAAAATTAATTATTTTTCCCCAAGTCAAGTCTGTTTTGCCCATGACAGTAATTGGTGAGTGATCTCTTCCTGCCCTTATCTCGACCCATGAGCCTTTTGTTATATATTCTTGCCCCTGTCCAGCTGAGGAGGAGAGTGAGAGAGCGGCTTGGTGGGCACCTGACGTCCAGCCAAGGTCAACCCACCACAACATTTTTAACATGTATAGCTACAGATTGTGTGTATGTTTGCACTCACTTTATACATGTAAGTAAACAGGACAGTCCCTGTTACTCCAGTGTCATGGGGCACGCAGGAATTATGGATTCTCTTCCTGGCTCTGCCACCACCCTGTGGCCCAAACTTGGGAAAAAAATGATGAGGGGTAATGGATTTAA
>VZTO01024678.1:0-12748 GCA_013400615.1 Syrrhaptes paradoxus
AAAAAAAAAAAATCACCCAAAGCATTGAAACAGAACGCCAATGTCCACAGTAAAATGAAAATAAAAATTCTCCTTAAAAGAGAAGCATAATCTTATGCTGCAGTAATATTGGTAATATTTTCCTTCTTTTTATGATGCAGGTAGCTGTGTTTTATGTTGACAAAAGTGGAAAAGGTGGCAATGGGTGTACAATTTCTATCAGACAGCTCTCTTTCATGCTTGATACAGCACACAAGCATGCTTGTATCTTTCTAGTTGGAAAGTATCTACTACAAGAGGAATCCAGGTGGAAGAGGGGCTTGTAGTCAACTCACTGGTGGCTGTGGACAGCAGACGGCCAAGCATGGGAATAACCTGCTACAAAAGCAGCAAAGACCCTGACAGGTGTCTCTCACTGCACACACAGCACCAAGCTGAAGCTGCTGAATTCCTCCTATTAATACAGCACAGCTCAAAAGCATCTGACTTGTTTCCATATCTGCTTTAGATCTGGAAGCAATTTTATGTGCCACAGACACTAATAAACATCCTGCAGAAGCTCACACAAATCCTACTTCCCCACCCCATGGGCTTATCATTGAACTCTCACCAGTTCCTTATTTTTTCCGTTCTAAGCAGCTGACATGACTCACAGGGATGCTCAGGGCTGGGACACTCCAGCTCGAGGTGATTCAGCACAGGGTGGAGCATATCCACATTATCCCATCCAGGGGACTGCCAGCACTCGGGTCTGTTCATGGCCAGGACCCTTCAGGGCCCATGGGGTGGGGCACTGCCATGTAGGGATACCCCACAGCTCCAGCCAAGCTGCTGCTGTATGCTGCAGGGCAGTGCCCACTGTGCCCCACCTGGGCTGGCTCCTTGAAAACACTCAAGCATCTCCCGATACACATGTCTGCTGGATTTAAGCATTTCCATTAAGCAGGAGATCCCCATTCTCCATGCAGCAATTTGCTGGTCGTACATGCTCCCATCAGAAAGGTCATGCTCAAACCGTTCAAAAAGAGCTGAAGACAGAAATTTTAATCTTAGTGCCTTGGCCTTCTGCCACTGACTTCTGGTGTGCATTTTGGTTTGTTCTGTAGACCTCAACCAGACCTAAAGAATCAAGGCAAATCTGAAGAAAATATGTTTCAGAAATGGTAAGCCTGTAAAATGGCCATTTCTAACAGTTTTTTCATTGTGTGGACAAGATTGTATCATATGACATATTTCTAAGTTGTGACAGTGAAAAACTTGTCTTTGGAAGACCTATAATTTGCTTGGAATGAGCAGAATACCAGTTTATAAGATAAATTGATAGAACGAGCCAAATTTTAGTTCAGGCACTGGCTCAAGCACAGTCTGTGAAGATTTCTCAATCTCACTCAATCCAGACTACAGACAGAACTTCTAGTTTGCTGAGCCCTGCTCTTTTCTGGGTTTTTTTGCAGCATGTGTGGTTTGTTATTTCAAATGGTTTTTGTTAAATATTGAGTATACTGAGAAAGAATTTTCTTCTCACTGGCAGATGACACATAGTGGTTAAATCTGCTAAAAGGAATGTGTACATACTGTGAGCAACCCAAGTGAGGTCAGTGACAGAAGTAGGGGTGAGTGTGCAAAATATATACACAAAACATTCATGAGCAGTTATGCTAATTAAATTGTTGTACTAACTAGAATGAAAAGGCAACCAAGAAGAACTGATCAGAAGAACCAGTGGCTGATTACAATTATTATTTTCTAGAGTCCTTCTGTTAAACATTCACATGAAAAGAAAGCAAATGTAACTTCAATTCAGCAACCATTCTTGTATGAGACCGCAAACTTCTGCATCAACTTCAGAAAACAAGTTGATTTTTCTTAGGACCAAAAGAGCCAAGTGCACCAGGGATCTGGGCATGTTTCTGTGTTCGTCAATCTACATATACTTCTTGTCATCCTGGTATTGGTAGTCTCCACAGATAGCACAGGGTTGTGCCACACATGCAAAAGTGTTTAATTACCTGGCACAGGTCTGGAAGATGGCTTAGCATTTAATGTGGGGACTCAGCAGAGCTAGGCGTAGGAGTTTGGTACTCAAACCAGCTCACTGCCAGCATTATGCAACCTGGGCACATCCTGATGTCTTGTGTCCTTTAACTGCTAAAAGCTTCAGAGCTTGTCTTTGACGTAGATGAAAATTATCACCATTTCAGGAATAAGGAATAGAGGCAAGGGATGGGCTTTGGTTGAGAGGAAGCTGATGGTCAAGATAAGATCAGAAAAGGTATTTTTCTGTGGGAGTGGTGCCCCTTTTCACTGTTTCATAAATATTTCCAGCTCTGAAAGCAGCTCTGGGCTTGACCTGCCAGGCTGTCCTTTTCCCCCCTCACTGCTTGGGTCTTATAACTGCTTGAGCCTATTATGAAAATTTCAGTGCCAGCAGAAAAATGTTTAAAATACTGTATTTTTATATTCTTTATATCTTTGGATGGGAGGAAAGATAATTAAAATACCAGACATAGATGCATTATTCAGCAAAGTGACTGCTCCATCATAGAGGTCCATGCCTGACTTTGTGAACCACAATGGAAATAAGCAGATGTAGATCTACTTAGGCTGTGTTTCCTCAGCATGCTTGGTCACCATCCCAGACAACTACCATTCCACAGGGGACAGCAACGGCAGTTGTCCTACAAGTCTACCTATCTGTAAATAATAAAAGTGTTTATTTTAAGGATTTCAGGACTGATCCAATTGAAACCACAGGCTTATTTGGTTTCTTTCATAAGTAGTGCCAGACAGCAGGAAGGAATTGAGGATACCTCAGCAGGACACTAGAATTTCAACCAATCTTTTCTGGTCAAGCATAGCTTGTCTGTAGATGAGACAGTTTCCTCATGAGATCACTGTGAGCTTGTGAAAAGCCTAGTAACAATCATAGAATGGGTTGGGTTGGAAGGAACCTTAAAGATTGTCTCCTTCCACTAGCCCAGGTTGCTCAAAGCCTCATCCAGCCTGACTTGAACACCTCCAGGGATGGGACATCCACAGCTTCTCTGGGCAACCTGCTCTTGTGCTTCACCACCCTTACAGAAAAAAGTTCTTCCTAATATGTAATCTAAATCTACCCTTATAACCGTTACCCATCATCCTATCACTACACTCCCTTGTAGAGAGTGCTACCTCATCTCTCCTGTAGGTCCCCTTTAAGTACTGGAAGGCTGCAACAAAGTGTGCCCAGAGCCTTCTCTGTGTTGAACAACCCCAGTTCTCTCAGTGTCATATGGGAGGTGTTCCAGCCCTCTGATCATCTTCTTGGCCTCCTCTGGACTCGCTCCAACAGGTCCAGGTCTTTCCTGTGCTGAGGACCCCAGAGCTGGAAGCAGTACTCCAGGGGGGGTCTCATGAGCGCAGAGTAGAGGGGGAGAATCCCCTCCCTCAACCTGCTGGTCACACTTCTTTTGATGCAGCCCAAGATATGGTTGGCTTTCTGGGCTGCAAGCGCACATTGCCAAGTCATGTTAAGCTTCTTGTCA
Organism: Syrrhaptes paradoxus; assembly: GCA_013400615.1. Taxonomy (NCBI): domain Eukaryota; kingdom Metazoa; phylum Chordata; class Aves; order Pterocliformes; family Pteroclidae; genus Syrrhaptes; species Syrrhaptes paradoxus. The sequence goes on from VZTO01024678.1 coordinate 3,504, forward strand.
ATAAATGTGGATACTTTTAAATAACCTGTTTACATAAGGGCAAGTAGGGTAGAATCACCACTAACTTCCTAGTGAAATAATTAATATTTTTGTGGTAAATTACATCAAATCTCAAGGCCAGTTCTATCAATAAAATTTTCTTCTACATTCAGTGCAGTGATTTATCGCATCCTTTTACAACTTGAATCCCTTAGTTTTGGATCATGTGCAGTATGTTTTTGCTTTTATGAGTGTTTAGATAAATCTGGAATTCTCCATTCAGCTAGTATTAAAAACACCCTTTCATCTTCTGTGAATAAGGTTTTTGAGAATGTTGTCTGTGCTCAGGTAATAGGTCTATTTGTAATGGCCACATCTCAATCTGAAGAAGCAATTCTACTGATAGTTTTCAAATAACTGATCGCAATGGTCACATCCTAGATTTTGAAAAGTTCACAAAAATCCTATTACCGTCACACAAGTAATCAGAGTATTCCTCACATCCCTATGTATGGTAACAATATTTTTGGTGTAAACAGGTTACTGGACGACAGTGAAGTACAAATTGTTCTAATGTCTGCTCTGAACTCAGGTCATTAGGATATTACTAGCACAACAGTTTACGGATGTTACCTCTCTCAGTGTGGCCAAAGTTATTCTATTAGAAGCTGAGAATAGTTATTTTTAGTTTGGTGCTAAATATGGAAGTTACAACCCATTTGCTGTTCCAGGCTTAGCAGGTGAAGTGGTTAAGTGTTTTATTATCCAAATCATTACTAAAAGATTTCCATTTAGCACCATTTACTTTTGGTATTTCAATGTGAAAATGAAACAATCTTCATTTCCAATAGATTTGGATGGGTTTGATGGTTTCATTTTCTATATGCCATGTAGATTTAAATCTGTCACAGCATAAATATACAGGTGCCTAATATCCTTTTCTCAAGTTTACAAGACTACTTACCTCTTTAGGCTGTCACATAGTCAATTGGATCTTCTTTGGTCTTTTTGGTTATATTAATTCATTATATATGACTAATCTTTGCAAAGAAATAATTTGTAGTTGAATTGGCATAACAGAAACCGAGCGTAAAATAACTTGGCAAAGTGTCCATTGTAGTGTATTAATTCTGCCAAGTGAGTTGATAATAGGATTGAACTGGATTTGAAAGATTAGAGAGGCTTGGCTTAGAAGGACATGAAGGTTAGTTCCCTGCAGTTCTTCAGCTGTTTAAAGAGAGCTAGCATTTGAATTTTTGTCTGTACTTTCTTGATAAACTCTTTCTATATTCTTCTTCTGTGTGGAAAAGGGTGCCAAAGCTAAAAATTAAAGAAAAATAGCTGATGGTTTATTTCCAATAGTTTGGATGCTGAAAATGATCCACAAAGTCCCAAAGTTTATTAACTCAGAAGCTTATGTGTCAGGGCCTGCCAGATAACTGATCTGCTGCAAGACCATATTCAGACTGCTCAGCTTTAAAAGTTTTTATTTTATGCTGTAAACTATACACAGAGGAACATGGCAAGATTAAATGAAAAGTGTCAGTGAGAGCTGCCTTGTTACGTCTTTTGTGGATTTTTTTCCGAAACGGTTTCTGCCTGTTTTAACTGCAAGACAGGCTGCACAAATGGTTGAAAACTTAAGTGACTAGCCATAGAAAGAACTAAGAAAAGCAGGCAGACAGAACTCTGATGCAATCAGCAGCCTTCTCAGGCCATCATGTTTGTCTGTTTGATGGATGATCAGGCCCTGGTTTCGGTTTCTAATGCCTGTTTCATATTTATCATTCATAAATCAAAAAGTCTTGGCAAATTCAAATGTATCTGCAATGTTATTAAGACAGTAGAAAAATGGGTTTTGTGTTTGTTTGTTTTGAGCCACACTATTATAAGTCATTGCAAGAACCCTATTAAAAATCTCCTGCTGTTATTCCATGACTGCATCTTTATATGCCTGCAGTTTTTCTCTGGACCTGTGGCACACAGGTTAAACATTTCTATAATAAGCCCAAAGCAATGCAGGTAAGCAAAGAGCCAGAGCTACTAGTCTGATGCATCCAGACATATAGCTGAGACAGATCAGACCTTTTTAGTCAAAGGTTTGAGGATAGAAATTGTGGAAAGCCATTTCATTACAGCATTTACTGTTGGGATACTTCCTAAGGTGAAGATTGTGTTTGACTCTTCTAACAACCTGAGCCACTTAAACAAGCCTGGAAAGTCATGTTTGTTTTGGGATCTTCTGAGGGCAGATGGCTGGAAGGAGACCTCCAACAGAGGTTGGATGCTATTCCATGAAAGCTTCATGCTCTACATGGTATGAAAGAAAACTGGTACTTCCCTTTAGCAATCAAAATCTTGTTACGATGCAAAGAATCACCTCTGTGTCTTGAAACTAGAAGTAAGTTACTGGAATTTCTTTTAAGACGTTGCTATCTTGCGGAAACAGGACTAGGTTCATAGAATCATAGAATGGTTTGGGTTGGAAAGGACCTTAAAGATCATCAAGTTCCAACCCCCCTGCCATAGGCAGGGACACCCTCCACTAGCCCAGGTTACTCAAAGCCTCATCCAGCCTGGCTTTGAACACCTCCAGGGATGGGGCATCCACAGCTTCTACGGGCAACCTGTTCCAGTGTCTCACCACCCTCACAGTGAAAAATTTCTTCCTAATGTCTAGTCTAAATCTACCCTCTTTCAGCTTCAACCTGTTACCCCTTGTCCTCTCACTACAGTCCCTGATACAGAGTGCCTCCCCATCTCTCCTGTAGGCCCCCTTCAGGTACTGAAGGCCTCTGAGTGCTGCCATCTAGCTAATTCCTTATCCAGCAAGTGGTCCTTCAGTCAAATCCATGTCCCTCCAACTTAGAGACAAGAATGTCATGTGGGACTGTGTCAAAGGCTTTGCACAAGTCCAGGTAGATGATGTCAGTTGCCTTCCTCTACCCACCAGTGCTGTGGCCCTGTCGTAGAAGGCCACCAAATTCATCAGGCACGATTTTCCTTTGGTAAAGCCGTATTGGTTGTCATCAATCACCTGCTTGTTTTCCATGTGCCTTATCATAGATTCCAGGAGGATTTGCTCCATGATCTCGCCAGGCACAGAGGTGAGACTGATCAGCCTGTGGTTTCCCGAGTCTTCCTTATTTCCTTTTTTAAAAATGGGGGTTAGTTATGTTTCCCCTTTTCCAGTCTGCAGGAACTTCACCTGAGTGCCACGACTTCTCACATATGATGGCTAATGGTTTGGCAACTTTATCTGCCAGTTCCCTCAGGACCCACGGATGCATCTCATCACGTCCCATGGACTTGTGCACCTTCAGGTTCCCTGCCTTTCACTTTCTACTGCCCTTCCTTGGCTCTAATCATAGAATGCTATTTGGTAAATCTGGATGTCAAGGGCAGAGAAGAAAAGAGTCAGGGGTTCTGGGAGCTGCTGGATAACCAGCCTGTTCCTCCTTTCAGATGCTGCATTAATGTTCCTGCCCCTTTCCCTGACAGACAGATGAGCCAGGTGTGCGCGGGAAGGAGAAGAAACTTAACTACGGCAGTCAACAGCCTGAGGTGTGGAGGTGTGGAAAGGAGCCCACACAGCAGCTGTGTTTTCCCTCCAGGAGCCCTGGCACTTTCTGCCAGCCCTGAGAACTGGCATGACCCAGCCCAGGGCTCGCCTCCGTCGCACAGCCTGGTTCCCACCGAGCAAAGCAGGGCAAGCTTAGCATGTTAGCTACCTTTTCTCTGAGCAACTGACTGGACCCACAGCCAAGCAGACTGGAGGATGTGTGTGTCTGTACACCCTGGGGTGAGCTGCACTGGGTGACATGCGTCAGGCATTCCCTTCTGCCAGTGGTGGCAAAGGAGCTGCAAACTCCCATGAGAGAGAAAAAACGTGGCCAATGGGGCAGTAATGTTGTAAAGCTCCTTTACCAGATCTGCCAGAGACATCAATGTTGTTTTATAGCTAGCTTTCTTCTTCACAGAAAACATATTCAGTAACCAAGTGTTGTGGGCATGTTCTAGCTGTGTCCTTGATCCCAGGTGTCACCTCTGAGACTTCTTGGAGGTTTCCTTAGGTGAGACACGACTAAATTTCTGGATGGGACAAATAATCCAGCTACTACAGGGAAAAGGACAGGACAAGGGCAAAGGACAGAGCAAAATGTCTCACTGTCTCCTTTGGGCTTCTAGCACAGAGAAGGTGCAAGGTCAATGTATTTCACCACCTTCCTCTAACATGTACTGAATTTACAAAAGAAAGGCTGTGAAAAAGTGACTTACAAATAGATTTTAACGATCCCCGTCTTGGTTGTGGACAGATTTTGCAATCACAGTAAATCTTAAATCTTAAAACAGGTTAATATATCTGCTGTTCAAGATGGAGCACAGTTGTAGAAAAGGGTACAAAATATTTTATTCATAAGTCTAGCAAGGCTGGGAACTCAACCCGACTGACTGTGCTGACCTACTTTTCATGAATACCTGATCTCACACAGCTGTGCTGGTTGTTTCAAAACCGATAGTAGAACAAATGAACACGCCTTCCCGGTCACTTCTGAGTAGCGAGTTAAGTATGATTTTTTGGCTCCAGAGTTTTATTCTTTGTGTTTTATTTGAATTCATTGCAGCGATAGAATTATTTTCCCTTTATTTGTAGTATCTGATTTTGGTCAGACTTTTGGGCTTAGTACATGCTGAATGTAAAAAACTTTTAGTATGAAGCATTAAAATAATTTTGTCTTTCTTGCAGCCTGGAATTGTAGCTAAATTAACATTACTATAAATAATTTACAAAATTATTACGTGCTTGTTCACAGTACCATAAAACCATGTCCTGTCTATGATATACTCTTTCTGTTGCAGGTTTCATATATTGCAATTCAATATCCTGAAGTGGAAATTTCCAATCAATTAAGTGTTTTTAATATTAATTTATGGATACTCAGATTACTGCCACCTATATGAAACCTCTTACAAAATGGACTTTGATATTCTACAGATCTTTGCATAAAAGATTAATATGAATTTGGCATTTCTCTTCATTTTTCTTTTCCCTTTTCTAGGTAATAGGGTTTTTTGGTGTGTTTATTCCTCACTGAAACATAGCACTTTCCCCCTTTTTTTTAAGAGCAGCATGCTACATGTTATATGTGCTAACGAACTGGCATTTATAAAGCAGAATGTATATCGTATCTAAGACGACTGCTGTGAAAATGCCTGAGTTGCTGCACTCTCTAAATAGAGCACAATTATGACATACGGTTGGAGTGCTTTTATCTGTACTGCCACTGCTGGAAATTTGTGTATGTGACCTGAATATTTAGAGCTCAATGGAAAATTCCATAAATGTAGTATAGCTTCAGTGCAGCTAAGAGCTGTTACAAATATTACCTATTATACACCATTGCCAAATGATACATATGACGCCCTTCTCCCATCCTGGGTGTATTCCATCAGTTGTATCAATGCAGTATTTTAAAAATGCAATGACTCTAAGCTCCAAGTAGCTTGCATAATAATTCAGTGGCAGTTTTTCCTGTCTGTATATTTATACTCCTTCCTGGCTGTATGCAGTTCATGTTCAAACCTGAAAATGCAGGAAGAAACTAAATCATATGGAGACCACACTTACTGCGTGCTTTTATTTGCTTAGTTTGATATACATGCAAAACGCCACTACTACCTGAGTAAACACAAAACAGAGGGAGCAGCTCTTCACACCCTTGAAAGGTTTCTTATTATAGTGGGATGGAGCAGAGGTGTAATATATCCATGGATGCTCCCTTTCACTCTAACTTACTATGGAAGTACACTGAAACCCTACGGCATTGTTGTAGAAGGAACTGCAGAAACAAGAAATAAGAAAGCTTATAAGAGCAAAANCCTAAAACCAAGCTCTGTGTTGATAAGCAATATATCTGTGGAGGGGTGTATTGGGTTTGTGTGGCCAGGTTTTGGTAGCAGGGGGGCTACAGAGGTGGCTTCTGTGAGAGACTGCTAGAAACTTCCCCCATGTCCAACAAAGCTAATGCCAGGTAGCTGCAAGACGGACCCACCAGTGACCAACTCTGAGCCTACCAGTGACCAACTCTGAGCCTATCAGAGATGGTGGTAGCACTTCTGGGATACCATATTTAAGAAGGGGGAAAAGCTGCTGGAAATCTGCAGAGGAGGAGTGGGATGTGAGAGAAACAACTCTGCAGACACGAAGGTCAGTGGAGCAGGAGGGGAGGAGGTGCTCCAGGTGCTGGAGCAGAGGTTCCCCTGCAGCCCATGGTGCAGCCCATGGTGAGGCGGCAGCTGTGCCCCTGTAGCCCATGGAGCAGAGATACACCTGCAGCCTGGGGAGGACCCCACGCCAGAGCAGGTGGATGACCCTGAAAGAGGCTGTGACCCTGTGGGAAGCTCCCACTGGAGCAGGCTTCTGGCAGGAACTGTGGGTCCATGGAGAGAGGAGCCCAGGCTGGAGCAGGTCTGTTGGCAGGACTTGTGACTCCATGGGGGACCCATGCCGGAGCAGTTCATTAAGAACTACAGCTTGTGGGAGAATTTCATGGAAGACTGTGTTTTGTGGGAGGGACCCCACACTGGAGCAGGGGAAGAGTGTGAGGAGTCCTCCCCATGAGGAGGAAGGAGACACAGAGACAACGTGTGATGAACTGACCGCAACCCCCATTCTCTGTCCTGCTTTGCTGCTGGTGGGGAGGAAGCAGAGAAATCAGGAGTGAAGTTAAGCCCAGGAAGAAGGGAGGGGTGTTTTTAAGATTTTGGTTTTCTTTCTCAATATCCTACTCTTATTTGATTATTAATAAATTAAACTAAATTAGTTTTCCCCAAGTTGACTCTGTTTTGCCCATGGTAGTAGCTGGTGAATGACCTCTCACTGTCCTTTTCTCGACACACAAGGTTTTCATTATATTTTCTCTCCCCTGTTCAGCTGAGGAGGGGAGAGACAGAGTGGCTTTGGTGGGCACTTGGCATCCAGCAAGGGTCAACTCACTTCAAGGAGACACAGAAAGGTTACAAATTCCATCCGTTTACCCTCAGCTGAGCAGGACCAACAGTGTCCATGTCAGTCTTGACAGTGCTTGTCCAGCTTGGTTTCATGGTCTTCCACAGGTACCACCATCTATTGAGGCCATCTGTTCCAGCACTCCCCTGTCCTTGCCCTTATAAAGTGTTTTCTTACAAGTCTAACTTGAGTCTTTATTGTGGCAATACGTGCCCAACACTACTTGCCCTAAAGCAGCAGAAACAGAGAACAGATTGTTCCCTTCCTCACTGTAATACTGCCTCTGCACGCTGCTCCTCACAGTAAGACCTTGTTAGTATTAATAAGAATCATCTCCTCAACCTATGCAAAGGCAAGGAGAGGAGATTGCATGTGAGGCTCTGTCAGTAAAAATGGGAGGCAGAGAAAGTGAGAACTAACCAGCTGTCTAAATCAGGGTAATGGCAATCTGCCCATGATAAATTACACAGCAATCAGCATACTGTGACACGGAGAACTAAGATTAATCCTTGCTCCCATGGGGATGTTGCAACTCATGAGGATTCCCACAAGGAAACAGTCCTTGAGCACTCCTGAGCATGGGGAACATGATTATTGGAGACCCTTCTGGGGCTCAGCTTTAGGGAAGGTGTTTATGCCGGACAGATTCATTACAAGCAATTCCAAGTGAACACTTTTAGGAAGACCTTTCTCAATCAAATCCTGTTAAGCTAATAGGAGTTTAAGGGAAAGTCATGTTTAAAATAGGTGATGGAAATTATTTTATTTATTGGTTTACAGTTTAGTATTGTGACCAACTCAGATTACAGTAAGATTGCATCAGATAATTACACCAATGAAGGATCCACACTCTTTTTCCTATCCCTGGCTTATTTTGAATAATGCAGAGGCATCAAGGCAGGTCAATGTCACTGACTATTTCTCTTTTTGTAATACTTTGCATCTTCTCCAGGTTTCCACCAAATTCTCTAATTGACCACAAATGTCAAGCCCCATTTCAAGGACCAGAGTCACAACAAAGGTAGCACTTAGAGAACACCATCCCCCACAGCCATGTCAAAATAATATAGTCACATCCAAGCACCTTGTGGAGAACTGGCAATTCAGCCAAAGGTGAATTTGTCCTCAAAAATTGTAATTGGCAGAAGATACACATTTTTCTGAATGCTAAATAAGAAACATGTTTGGGGATATGATAGCAATGTTTAATCGAAAGGATTTTTTAAAAAATCACTGTTTTTTAATATAGCAAAGGCTTTCTAGCACCAAAGACACAAAATATCCCTGATTCCCCAGATATGATTTGTAATTATCCTCATGATCTCAGTACCTTTCTCAGTTCTGTGAAGAGAATTACACAATGTCGTTAAAACTAAAGCAACTCATGCAACTTGCTGAAGCTGTACATAATTAAAATACAACGGAAACCACCTCTCGCATGCAGGGAATGCTGCTGGTGGAGCAGGGACTGAAAGCAAGGCAAGGATCTGCTTCTTCCCATTACTCACACCATCCCTGGGGTGCTATGGGAAAGGAGCCTGAGCACACCACAGTTGTGCACACCCAGAGAAACCTTCAATTGCATAAGCAAAGCTGGTAACTCCATGCCCTGCAGCACACCAGGCACATACAAACATCTCAAGGGGGCTTATGGGCAGCTGGAAATCTGTCCAACCCTCCCATGGTCTCGGGGGTGGAGAGAGCCTGGGCCAGGTCCCAGTGTGGGCCTGGGAAGGAGGCATTGGGCCAGGCCCAGCTTTGGGTTAATGAAAATCTCAGTGATTTCTGAGAAATTTTTTTTGTAATTTAAAGGCCTAGATCTCTTCCAGTCCAAAACAATTACCATCATCTGTCACCTACTTATTTCTAATTTACGGTAGTAAAGACACCTCTCTCTTAAGTGAGTTTTCTAAATTTCATTACTAGTACTTTTACATAATAATAACAATTCTGAGGCCAACTGTGTTTGTTAACTTAATTCATATGCAAAAAAATAAATATTTTCAGTGTCAGGTGTATTATTGTCTTTTCATCACACTAAGTTAACGGTTACACTCTCTTAAGAAATTTAATACAAACCCTACTCTTATAGTGCAAAGGATGTTAGAATTGTCAGGTTTTCCTGGGATTCGTATTTTGGCTTTATCTTACATTTATGACCTAAAATTTTTTTCAATGTTGAACCCTGCTGATATACTTTCTCCTGAGGAAACCCTATTAACTTCAGCCAGAGTCACTGGAAGTCGTTGAAGAACCA
>VZTO01024679.1:1807-95821 GCA_013400615.1 Syrrhaptes paradoxus
AGGAGTTTTCAACAATCCACTTTGGAGAGGGCAGATAAAGAAAGCACACTGTATAGCCCATGACTTCAGCTAAATACACAACTGCAACTTATTCAAGCTGTTTGGCTAAGATCAGAAGCCATGAGATCCAAGCCTGATTAGTTATTAAGGAGAGAAGAACCTTTGAATTGATTTATAGCCTTTTTTTTTTGCTACCATGTAATTTTATTTTTAACACATGGTGTATAATTTGCTGTGTTTGTTGTAACTAATTTACTGTTGGTTCTTCTACTGATGAAACTAATTATGTCTTCTGCAGTCTAAAGCTAAGCCTAAACCATCAGTTTAAAATTACTTGCATAAAATAATGTATTTTGCCAAATGAAAGCATGAGATTCAAATCTGTCAGCAGTGAGGTTTCACTGAACACAATTCAGCTCCATGAGCCATGGTCTAAAAGAAAAAATTCCCAGGGCCACTGACTCGAAGGCTAGCACATTGTTTTACAAAAAAATAATTAGCAAATTTACAACAAGTCAGTGCTAAAAGGTTACAAAATAGAGTTAGTGTGATCTCACAATTGATGCGAGTCAGTTTAAGTTTATATATCTGTCAAAACAGGCCCTCTCATTCTCATCACCCCATACAGTCTTTCCACCCTTTCTGTTTGCTGGCACTCACACACAAGTGAAAATGCAGCGAGCAGTCAGTCCAAGGATTTGATCCAACTGCAAAATAGTTACTGGCTCAGTCTGCAGCCAGATAAGTACAAAACAGCTTGCTGGAAGGCACTATGATTGCTGGTGTTGACTGTGCAGCAAGAGATGAAGACGGAACTTCCCCTTTTGGCATCAGCATAGAACTTGGATCACATTAGGCCGTGTATTTACAACTGACTTCAGGGAGTACTTAACTCATATAAATTTGCTACCTCCCAGCACAGGTATAGCCACAGGAGAAGAGGGCTGGAAACACCACAAGAGAAGCAAAGACATTTCCTTTTTTCCTAAACTAATTTGTCCTTCATGTGACTGAAGGACTCAATATATTCACCTATCAATCCCTCTCCTCCTCACTTTTTATGTAGTTAGAGGTATCTCCAAAAATACAACTAAGAGCATGTATGCAGCCATGGTAGTATTTAAAAAAATAAGTGTGATCGTGATGGAGGCAGGGAAGTGGAAGACTACTACTAGGGAAGTAACTAGAAACAGATGCAATCCTGAACACCACTTAGAAGAGTTTACTGGTAGTAAAAGTTTGATTGTGAAACTTTTCTTTTTGTTTTAAAAGATCAACTCACTAAACAAGGGCATTCCAAACGTCACGTATTACTTTTATAGCAGCAGAGCTTAGAAACTACAAGCTCAGACTCCACTTTCGCAGCTGCTGTAAAACATTAGGCAAAAAGATGACCCTGTGCACCAAGGACCTTTGAGCGTTACTGCGGGCCTCAGCTCTCCACCAGAACCCTACACAACCCATTCAACAAAAACAATTCAGATAATTCCACTACCCTAGACTAAGAACTGCCAGGATTTATGTACAGAACACACATGAGATCTAGACTTGCTAATAACAGCAACACAACAAGAAAGAAAACAAGAGGGAGCAGTAGTCAATTATAAAGGGACTGACACAAGTAGGAGGCAAGACCAAAAAAAGTAACTGAATGGAACAAGCTGGAGTACCATCTAAAGCTTGGGGAAAGATCTTCATCTTGCCACCTTCTCACCCTTACAGCTACTAGAACCTCTGGACAGTGTATTTCTGTTTGGGTTTTAATAAGGGTAGAGGCAGGTATACAAATCCGAGCACAAAACTCTGAACTACCCCAATGAAATGTTATGATTTTAACTACTGAGACTTCACATAATCTAAGCACCAACACTGTAAATTCTTCTAACAGATAGCCTGCAACTTGCACAAAGAACAACCCCATTTTCTTCCAAGTTATCTTAAAAATCATAATAAAGTTACATTCAAGGTACAGTAACCCAAAGAGGTTTTTTTCAAACAATTATTTAATTTTAGGATGGTCTGGAGTCTGATGTTGTGGCTCTATTAACAAATGTTTGGGAAATGCAGCCATTGCTGTATGAGCGACACCGTACTTCTCAAGCTGTTTTACATTTCATCATGTAATATCAACTGAATTTCTGGCAGGAAAGAAAAATACCAGCGAGACCTCTTACTGCAAAACACTCGTATAGTCACTGTAATCCTTCTAAATGCATGCAAGCACTTAGCATATAGACATTTTATTGATACTAAGGCCAGATTTTACCATTTCTGTGGAGAGCTGCTAGGAACAAAACTACAGAGATACCTTATTGGCAAAGTCATTCAAAAGGTAGAAGCAGTCAATTCTTTTCTTCCTTTTCAGAGTCTTGCTATACTTTCTCACTATTAATATATTCCATAAACAAGACATAGTACTCTGCATGTAATTATCTTACCAGTTGACTTCCATACAACTGCCATTTCTTTTACTGCATAAACCCATATATTCCCATCTTCTCCTTTAAGAATGGAGACAGTGAGTGGTTTAGGTAATTACAGCTGTCATGGATGGTTTNGGAAGTAACTAGAAACAGATGCAATCCTGAACACCACTTAGAAGAGTTTACTGGTAGTAAAAGTTTGATTGTGAAACTTTTCTTTTTGTTTTAAAAGATCAACTCACTAAACAAGGGCATTCCAAACGTCACGTATTACTTTTATAGCAGCAGAGCTTAGAAACTACAAGCTCAGACTCCACTTTCGCAGCTGCTGTAAAACATTAGGCAAAAAGATGACCCTGTGCACCAAGGACCTTTGAGCGTTACTGCGGGCCTCAGCTCTCCACCAGAACCCTACACAACCCATTCAACAAAAACAATTCAGATAATTCCACTACCCTAGACTAAGAACTGCCAGGATTTATGTACAGAACACACATGAGATCTAGACTTGCTAATAACAGCAACACAACAAGAAAGAAAACAAGAGGGAGCAGTAGTCAATTATAAAGGGACTGACACAAGTAGGAGGCAAGACCAAAAAAAGTAACTGAATGGAACAAGCTGGAGTACCATCTAAAGCTTGGGGAAAGATCTTCATCTTGCCACCTTCTCACCCTTACAGCTACTAGAACCTCTGGACAGTGTATTTCTGTTTGGGTTTTAATAAGGGTAGAGGCAGGTATACAAATCCGAGCACAAAACTCTGAACTACCCCAATGAAATGTTATGATTTTAACTACTGAGACTTCACATAATCTAAGCACCAACACTGTAAATTCTTCTAACAGATAGCCTGCAACTTGCACAAAGAACAACCCCATTTTCTTCCAAGTTATCTTAAAAATCATAATAAAGTTACATTCAAGGTACAGTAACCCAAAGAGGTTTTTTTCAAACAATTATTTAATTTTAGGATGGTCTGGAGTCTGATGTTGTGGCTCTATTAACAAATGTTTGGGAAATGCAGCCATTGCTGTATGAGCGACACCGTACTTCTCAAGCTGTTTTACATTTCATCATGTAATATCAACTGAATTTCTGGCAGGAAAGAAAAATACCAGCGAGACCTCTTACTGCAAAACACTCGTATAGTCACTGTAATCCTTCTAAATGCATGCAAGCACTTAGCATATAGACATTTTATTGATACTAAGGCCAGATTTTACCATTTCTGTGGAGAGCTGCTAGGAACAAAACTACAGAGATACCTTATTGGCAAAGTCATTCAAAAGGTAGAAGCAGTCAATTCTTTTCTTCCTTTTCAGAGTCTTGCTATACTTTCTCACTATTAATATATTCCATAAACAAGACATAGTACTCTGCATGTAATTATCTTACCAGTTGACTTCCATACAACTGCCATTTCTTTTACTGCATAAACCCATATATTCCCATCTTCTCCTTTAAGAATGGAGACAGTGAGTGGTTTAGGTAATTACAGCTGTCATGGATGGTTTGACAAATAACTTTTCTGCTCAATGGATGCTTTAGGCCACTGGGAAAGCTGTCAAATAATGACATCAGAGTCTATGGGCAAAATGCAACTGTGCTTCCTTTCATATTTAACTCGGATGGTTTATAGCCCTTCCTTTTCCTATTCCCTAGTGGACAACAAGAGGGGAATGAACATGTGGGTTGTAATTCAACCCAGATAAAATGGGGATAGATAATGCAGGTTTGACAAAAGAGCATGAAAGAAGAAGAGAAGCACGTCCTTGCTTTGTTAATGAAGAAGCTTGCTCATTCTTCATCATCAATGAGCTTTGTAAGCTTGAGTCACTTCCTAAGACTCCAATTAAGTTGTAAGAGATGAGCATAAAGAAGAGCTGCTTTCCCCCTTTCAGTATGTCAGTTATCACTACGCTGCATTTCTTGTACATGAGCCATCCCACATGTACAAGAATGTCAGATGCACTTCTGCACCACGCACTGTGGGGAGCTACCTTCCTGCTAATCCATTCCAAAGCTCTCTATCATAGACCATTCCATCCTCAATTTGATTGTATATTACGTGATCTTAATTCCAGACAAAGTACAAAACAACCACAAACTCACTATTACTTCAGCAGCTGCTGAAGTTACCTGCTCAGCTCCGAGAATAACCTTGAACACTGATCTTGGTTTAAAAAGCTGCCTGTGGGTCTTCACCATCTGGAAGACAGCAGTGTCCAGAAGCAGCTGGGGCTCTGACATTACCAGTGAAAAGTTTAGTGACTGAAGCAAATTAATAATGAGGAACTTATTTTTTCCGCTGATGTCTAACAGAAATATCATATTAACTTTCAGAATAAAAATGCAGCAAACTTGATCTGGTCATATGGTTTAGTTTTAGGTAGTCCTGCAAGGAGCAGGGAGTTGGACTCGATGATCCTTATGGGTCCCTTCCAATTTAAGATATTCTATGATCTGTTCATGAAATATTTTTCCAAACTTAAGTTAGACCTGCCAGAAACTCAGCTCTGACAATTACTGAGCAGTTGAGAATGGTACCTGGAAGCTATTACAGCTTGAGCACCACGGTTAGTATTACTGTCAACTCTGAACCCATAAAAGATCCAAAGAAAAGTGATCTTCCCATTGATTTAACGTTTGAAAATGTACTTTATGGCTGACATCTACTTAAAGGGATTCTCCCCTCACTCATCAACCTCAAAATCTGCATAGAGGATCCAACTAAACTTTATCTAGCATCTCATCTCTAACACCTTGTTCCTACTGACCCGCTTTGCTGGTTCATCTGCGTTAACAACAGCTTCCAGGCAAGGCCAGTGGTTCTGTTAAAGCTTAAGGCTGTGCTGGATGCTGGTTTTATAGCAGTGGAGTTACATTAATGAAGGACATGATTCATTCCCACCTCTTTAGCATTGATGCAGTTACAGTGACACGCAATTTATTTTCTTACTTCAAGAGAATGCACTATACCAGTATAACACGATCCACACTAGAGAGGTGTCTATTCTGGCACATAAAAAGGAGTCAGTTTTGCATATACATTGTTTTGCCTTTAGTTTAATAGTTTGGGAGCAATTCCCATCATTTTTATGAAATTCCACACACATATGCCCCACCTGATGTCTCCTGCAGGAAGGCACTCTGACTCTACAGTCTCAGGGGTTACTTAAACTCTTTGTTTTACGTAACACCTAACACACAACATACACTATACCAGATTATTTGTGGCTATTCCCATACAAAAGAATTGGAAGTTACACAAGAAAGAAATTGACATGGGGAAAGAAGTGGATGAAATCTGTAGCTGAGCACTCAACTGAAAACTGGGGGTCAGAAATGCTCGCATGATTTTTTCCCCACTGCCCAGCCTTATTGAAGACAAAAAAGGTTACAGAACAGAGCACATTAAAAAAAGGCACAAGATGAAGTTATTCACAGCACAGAGAATATAAACAGAGAATATAAACAGAATGTGTCCCCCCAACAAGCTTTGCTTCTTACAACTTAAGAACAGTTCTAGTGTTTTTCTGAGGTTCATTGTGATGATAAATGCACAAAAGTGTATGGCATGCACTGCCGCTTATTAGCATTTAATGCCTCTTGAACAACTACAATGCAAATATTCACCACAATAGATGGGAACCTTGGTGGAAACGAGAATTCCCACAAATTGTTTAAGAGTACAGTAAATGAATGGTATTATAAACAAAAAGCCCAAACCCCTCACAAACATGTATACCGCATTTGCTTCCAGATCAGCCCACTACACATCCATTGTGCAGCTGCATTTGTCGAAAACCCTTTGAATAATAATAATAAAAAAATTATACCCTAACAAGAATTGTTTACTATTTATAGATGTACTCAAGTCAAACAACTCACATTTGTCTGAAGGTTTGGTAGGGTGTTTGTGGGTTGGGTTTTTTTGGTATTAGTGACAGATTTTTGCATAAATAGGATGTTGCAGGACAGAGCATGAAGTCAGACAATTTTAAAGGAGGCTCCATTTTGAAGTACTTAACTGACAGTGTATCAGAACACTTACTAACAAACACGGTAACTTTCAAAAAGTCATTTCAGAGTTTCTTTCTAAGATTCTAAGCTACAACTCAACACAAAACACTAGAAAATCTAAATGACTGCATAGGAAGCAATCAAAGCTCCAAACAAATGGCACCATGACACCTTTTAAAACTACTTTTACTTCACTTATACAAACAGACAGTCAAAATAAACAAAAAGTTGCTCTATATAATGCACTAAGAAAACTCGCTCAGTTTCCCAAGTCTCATCTCTCTATTTAATACAGAAATATGTAAACATAATCCACAAATGTGCGTTTTTGCTTAGGATCAAGGTGCTTACAGGGGAATTAATATATTTGAGAAGCAGAGGGAAAAACCAGCCCTATTGCTTACTGTACCTTGTACTTCTTAAAAATCCTTAATATTTTTATACATATAATACAGGAAAAAAAAAGAAAAGGGACGTGACCTGTTCACAGTACCTTTCGTATCTTGCTTATGACTGTCAGAAATGACAATAACAGAAGCATAAGAGCACAAGTTGTGTTTAGCGTATGCACACCTGACAGCCCCTCTTGGGAAGCTGGTTTCCCCCGCCAACAGCAGAAGATGAGAGATGGCGAGGGCGCGTATTTAATTGTACAGACACACACACACACTCATATCCATACATCAGATCAAGCCCATGCCTGGCTCAAACTACATCAGTGAGCAGCCTCCTCATAACTCTTTAGAACAGCCTCCCATAAGGGAAACAGTTCTAGACGACGAAGAAAAGAAACCCAAGAAATCCAGAGATCCATCAGGCAGAGCCACGCTGCGCAGAGGAAGGAGAACCCTGCGAGAGCTCCTCCATCCCGCCTCTCAGCCCAGGCGAGGAAGGGCGGAGAGCGAAGGGAGGAGGCGAAAACGAGAAGGAGAAACGGCCCAAGAGAAGAAATATCGCCTCCGGTGAGGGGAAACCCCCCCTCTACGCACTTTTTAGAAGAAATAGGAGACTCCTCCAAACATCCACTGAGGAAATATATCCTCCTCATGCATCCAGCTTCCATTTACTGAACAGACAACAAATGGATCACCTCAGACTCACTCTTAGTGGGGGGCTGGCTGGCCTCCCCCCCGTCCCCAACGCCCCCCCTCTGTGAGGGGGCCACACCAACTACCCCCAACCCTGAGCAGCTTGCGAGGCCAGAGCAAGGCGTTTCCCCTACCCCCCCCGCCGCCCCCCTCACCGGCCTGGGTGGTGTCGCTGAGGTCGTGGTTGGCGGCGCTGGCTCGCGGGTAGTCCCGGAGTTTCCTGCCGCTCAAACTGAGGGTACCGCTGGCCGCCGCTTCTTCTAAAGCTCTATCCAAGGAGCGGCTCCATGAACCCGGACCTGAAGGACCAGGTGGAGGAGGACAAACCGCTGCGTTCCCCGCCGGTATCACGGCAGAGCCGCCCTCCGGCGCCGCCAGCACCGCGGCCGCCATTTCCCCCCCTCCGCAGCCCGCCGCCGCTGCTGCTCGCTCCGGCTTCGCGCGCCACAGCGCAGGCGCGGGGGAGGATAGGGAGCGGCGGAGAGTGCGCATGCGCCAGCCTTGACAGGGCGCGGAGTGCGCATGCGCAACACTTCTCCGTGTTAAAAAAACCCGAAATACCCTCTTTTGGGGGCTGATTTTTCCATTCCTCTGGGGTGATCTGGTGTGTGAGGGTGCCGCCTCCCCTTGAGAACGGCTGAAGTGCCCGTACACCTTCCGAAATTTAGAAAAAGCCTAGTTTACCCGGCCGAGTGGGATGCCACAGGGGCTGCTCAGCGCATCCTCAGACCCCCTCCAGCAGCGAAAACCAGGGAACAGGCAAGATGGGAAGAGCACCAGCTGCTTCACGGTGTTTCCCTTCATGTACTTGATCCTTAAAAGGTTGCACTCTTTGCAGCGTTGGAATAAATGCCAGTCTTGCTCCAGGACAGCACCACTGCGCTGGTTACGGTGTCCTGCGTGTCCCCGCGCTGCCTGGAGCTGGTAACGAAGAACAGGCTGTGGAGAGGTGCCAGGACACTCACCGTACTCAACGCCTCATCCAATACATTTATAAGCAGTATTTTTTTCCCTTCTGCTGCTTTCGCAAGCCTCCTGCCAGCAGCGCACTGGAAAACACAATCGCGGGCGTTTATCAGGGCGTTTGCGCGGATCCTGTAAGACAAGGTTGGGATTACAGCGAGTTCTCCCGGATGTGTCACAGCAGCGTGAAATCCCGCGCTTGGGCTGGCAGCTGAAGGGAGCTGGTACTGTCATCACACCAAACCACTACTGAAAAATACATCAATAGCTGACACAATTAAACGCAAGGAAGCTTATCCAAGTGCCACTCAATTTTCAGGATATTAAGCTGGGCAACAAATGCAAGGTCTCTTTAAATTAGGCTGGTTTTGGATATATTCTTCAGAATATTTAATAAGAATTTAATAATTAAGAACCCCTTGAAGGATATTAGAAAATTCACATAACCAGTATATTGCCCAAGTGGTTGTAACAGGAACAAAACAATATGAAACCTGTAACTTTTTATTAAAAAAAAAAATTAACAGCTTCAGAATAGATCAAATGTAATAACTTCTCCAAAAAATACCAAAAGGTACAGTGTAAAGCATCTTCTCATTAAATACAAACTAGCATTTTTTGATGCATTGCATCAATGTTTTGCATCTATGCTGATGCAAAAGAATTTTTTTGTTGCATCCTGGCACATGGAAAATGTATACACTGAAACAGGATGACTGACAACACTTTATCTAAGCAAATTCTAACAGTGGGACATTTCTTCCAAAATAATTTCCTACTAGTAATTAAGAAAAAAACCTTAACACCATTACATTTAGTTTGCTTCTCCTAAGGTATATTTTTAACATTAAAATTCAGGGTTTAAGTACTATATAGCATCGAGGATGCACTCTGACTTTAAAACCGCTGTACGAACAAAACCCTTCTACCATCAAAGGCTCTTCAACATTGATGTTCCCGGTAAATGCTAGTTAACTTGGAATTTGAGATAAAAATACAAGGGAACCAACTCTGTAAGAAGCTAAATGCAAACTCTTCAAGAAGAGCAAAACAAATTAAGCCCACTTTGAATACCATGAACATTTCTGGATGCAGCAAGCCAATCATTCTACCTGACTGTACCTAACTCTCATTGCTATAAAACAGTGTTAACTTCATCAATTCCTGGTCTGGAAGCAATTCTGAACAGGCGCCTCATTTTCAGGGATCATCTAAAAATCACATTGAGGATGCCCCAGTTGTTACCATCCTCCAGATTCTGATGCACAACGCTAAGCCTAAAGTGATTTTACACGCTCCTGCTTAATGCCTTACATGTGTTGCCAAACTGAGGGCTGTCCTCCAGCATTGCTTCCCAGTTTCAGCCAATTTCAAGAGGTCTGACTGCTTCCGATCAGCTTGGCATCTTACCTCTCTTTGGTATACACAAACAAGTGCCTTTAGATTGCTTGCCTCTGGCTATTTGTAAGAGTCAGAGAAAACCCTCTGGGGCAGGGTATGCAAGATGAGAATCCTGACTGTGAGGGTAAGGAATGCTACCATACCACTGACTTTCTTGTAAACTGTTGTATTTATTCCTATGAAATTATTCAAAAATGTGAAGTTATTGCATTAAGTTTGTGGAAAAACGTACAAAAAGAAACAGAAAGGAAAAGTTTAAGAAAAAAATAGGACAGACATACTCCATTAACAGAGGAGGGTGATGAACTCGAGCTATTTGCAATATAAATTATTCTCATACTGCCTGTGGAGTACTCCTCCAATAGGACCTGGACCACTTTTAAGGATAAGAGTAGAATAGTCTCCATCCCAATTACATATTTTGGGTCTCAGCTAACAGCTTTATTTGTCAAAGTGAGGATGCAAAACCTTTAGTTTTCAAGAAAGGAAGAAAAAAAAAATTGAACTTCAAAAGCACAAAGAAATACAACCAATGCTCCCATGAAAAATGCCACTACATCACTACCAAAGTATTCAGGGACTGAGGCTCTGTGCCAAACTGCAGTCCAAAGGAAAGCTCAGAGGCAGTCCCTAAAAAACCCTAAAATGGGATTTGTAATGAAACACTTACACAATCTTTACCATAACAGAGGGGTCAAAGAACAGATACTGAGCACTCCTGAACTAAAAAAACCCAACAAAACAAAACCCAAAACAACTTTTAAAATCCGTGTTTGTGTTTTGGTTGCAAGATGAACCAAAATCACTGTTTGTCATCAGCTGGGCAACAGAATCTTTTCCAACCAGGTGATGGTGCCACTCCAGTGGATCAGTTTCTCCACTTTCCCCCCCTCAGGGCATCACGTCTTTTACCATTCAAAGTAAAAGCATTATAGATAGCTCTGCCACCATCTTAGCAAGAAGTCTGGAGAATTTCAGTGATGTATGCTGTATTCTTCTGCCCACTTTTATCTCAGTTTATTAGGTAGGTGGGATCAGTGCTCAAGTCCATCTGCCAGGTTAGCCCACTGTTACAAAACGGCTTCCTTTGTTCTGCGACAGCGCTGTTCTTTGTTCCTTCAGGATCCCAAAACGTTCGTTCAACGTCATCCCTGTCTGAAAAATAAAAAGTAATTTAACCATAAACTTAAAATACATTAGGTTAATTTAATCAAAGTAATGGAGACAAGAATATTTTTTTCCTTGTTCTGGATCATCACTTGGCTTCTCAATTGCGTCACTTGGATTATAAGAAAAAAAAAAAAAAAGGTTTGATTTGATTTCATCATTTCCCACACCATTTAAAAATCAGATTTTACTATACATCAAGAGCAAGTGTTTCTCAGAATTCATTACGAAGACATGGTACACAGTGTCAAGACCGAAAGTCTACTCAAAATATTCTAAGTTAAACTGAGGACAGACAGACTGAAAAAGGGAACTTTCACTACATTCATTTCCCCCCACAGATTCTATGCAACTTCAACAAATGCAACATTTCAACCATATTAATGCAGGTTGCTTTCCAGTCCATCCAGTTGGGGCAGTAGATTAGAGTCTAGTCCAAAAGTTCAATTAATTTTACAGTACAGTAGTAGACTATTTTTGACATACAGCTTATTCATGGAACACCCTGACCCCATGTAGTTTTCTACAGCTGGCAGTACAGAGCTGATGACAAGAACAGCATCTAAATCTGTCACCCTGTAAGAATTCCTTCAACGACAGCACTAAGATTACTGCACCAAATCACCTGTCTTCATGAAACTTGTGAAAATTTGCTCATCTTTCAAGCCTTTACATCATGTTTAATTTTTTTTCCTAGATGCATAGCAAAAGTTGCCTTATAAATGCAGGTGTCAGGCTTCCACGCAGGTTACACAACTGACAGAAGCTCATCCCTGAATTACGCACACTTGCTGACTCAAGCACAGCAGCAACACCAGAAGGCTTTTAGAAACATTAAACAATTTAAATCCCATTTAAAGCATGTGGGCATGTAAGACATGAACTAGAGGAACAGGAACAGTGAGTTTATTTACTTGCTTGAAGTTACATAGCAAGTTAGTGGAAGAACTGGAAGTGGAAACAAGAAGTAGTCACTAGTTTCCTCTTTCTGTCACTAGTGAGTCTAGGAGGAAAGTGCCTGGATCACTGCCTTTCGTCTGTTTTGACACTACTTCCACAGTTAAGGAAAGAAACTGAATTTACCTGTTTTCCAACACTATTAATATCAAACTGCAACGGAACCCCTTTCGGAATCTTCTTCTCTTCAGACTGGTCCCTCTTCATCAGAAATGGCGGCACAGGAGTACGAGTTAATCGTAATTTCTGGGAACTGTAAAAGAACATAATGTTACAAAGGACACAGTGAAAATGTGTTTTATGCAACAAAGCCTTAATGCTGATAGAGGTATGAATTTTTCATCAAGCCATTTGATCAGACTGGCTGAATAGCTGGAGGGCACAAATTCAAGAAGGTGAAAGTCACACAGAACTATAGAAGGGTACCATTTGTTATCGTAATCAGACAGCAAGTGTCCTTACAGGGAGCAATCTCATCTTTTATCTCTCAATTCAACTGACAAACACATATTTTGCAGTTAATTATTCCCATAAAAAAAACGGTACAGTCTTCCTTACAGATAAAATGCTACTAATGAAAAACACTACTCAGGAGATTTTTATAATAAAACCCCTCAGGAAACAACAGTACCATCAACTTCCAGAAGACAAATACAGCAAAGCTTTCTTTAAATCTTTAAGCACAACTCTAGAAAAATCTTTATGAATCAGGGAGGAACTATTCCTATCACAATCACTCATCAATTACATGCTCATTCATTTTCATTCACATAGGGGAGGAAAACAGCTGCACTAAGGTCTGATTTGGAAGAGGCAGACAAGGTGAAAGTCTGCCAGCCCACCACTCGTCAACTCCACACACCACATCAAGCTCCTAACTGGGAGATGCTTCAAGAAATCCAGCTGTGATGTTACTCAAACACAGCTCAGAAATGCTCGTAAAGTGGACAGATTTAAAAGTTTTCACAAGCAGCTGTGACCTTGAGGTCATCTGAAATAGTATCTGCAAGGAAGTTGCTAAATGGCTCAGAATAGCAGTTTCAGCTACATTAAGAAAATTTCAGAACTTTTTCGAAAACTCACATTGGGGTTATGATTGCTCCTGGGTTGTCAATGGATATAGTGAGAATCCCTCCACTTGTGGTAGAAGTTCGCCATCTAGTTTGAAAGCACAAAAATCACTTACAAAAACATTGCAGAAATTTCAGTCAGAGTATCTTTAAATACGTGTCCAAAACACAGGCTAGTGAAGAATCTACAAGCTTTCAGAAAACAGGCCAGCAGGATGACCATGTGCAGTCAATCTACAAGAAGCTTGGCCCTTGATCCTTGTATCTTTTACATTAGCTAAACCTATTCAGGCGAGCGCCAGATCACGTGCTGGCAAGGTGTACAAGAACTACAGCACTGACTGAAATGTTCCCTTTTTAAAATCAGGTTCCTTGCCACAGATTGGGTCAAAACAGTCCTCAGAGCAAATCAAAGAGGTGACAGGCTGCAGTTTCATGGTACATGCTGCTCACTGAGCCTGTTTTGTTACTAACAAACAAGTTGCAAAGAGACTAGCAGGCACAGAATGATACAGGAAGAATACGTGAGTGAGAGCTGAGCTTCTTCCACCTTGTGACCTTGCCTTGCTTATTTCCAAACTCCTTCATCGGCTTATATGTATATTAAATAAAATGGAAATTACATCAAGAGCTCAGGAGGACATTTGAATTTTTCTTCCAGTCTAGGCAGTATTCACGAGTGGTAGAGATTAGTCTGATCCTCTGAAGCTACCACCTTCCCCCTCATTCCTGCAAGCGCCTCATGCAAACAAATTCCTCCTGGTTAAATTAGAAGATAATTTAGGAAATAACTGAGGATAGCGACAGGATCACTGTCACTCAGTTAATATGCCTACAAGGAAAAAAAATCCCATTCAATTATCACAGCCAGGAAGCTAGAACTAAAACAAGAATCATACAAGTAACCAAACTGAAGTTTTCCAAATTAAATACTTACTGACGAGTTCTCTTTACTGTCTGATTATCAAGATCATCCGTTGACTGCACTTGGGCCTGCACCTGAAAACATCAATGCAGACACTGGATTTGAACGCTCTTTCAATTTCCATTGTAGCAGATGGAAATACAGCAGTTCAAGAAGAGAAGTTTAAAGCTGTTAGTACACTCTGCACAAACAGGGTTGTACTTTCAGAGGGACTTAAAGATAACTATCTTATCACTGCTGTAAGACATTGGAAAGGAAAGAACAAAAAATGATTTAAACAGAATCGTCAATGACAGTAACTTAAACAATAAAGAGATAGAAATATTTTTGAGGACTATGTCAGCAAACTTATACTTTAACAAGATACCCTAAAATGTTACCAGACCAACAAGAAAAACCTGGCTAGTTTCTAACCTGATCAATGTCAACATACGTCATATCCCATATGCCACTAAGTCCCACTCCTGTTTTAAATTCCTCCTGATCCTGTCTGTAATTCTGCAATCCATGTGGATGGAAGATGGGAGCTACTTACAGTCACAAGGATGGCAGATGCAGAATGAGGGCACAAACGAAAACCAAGAACACCACTATCATTCACTGAACACTCTTTATTCTCTTGTTCTTACTCAAAATAACTAAAAAAATCCTTAAGTAAAATAATAGCATAGATAACTAAATAACCTCAAAATACTGAAAAAAAACCAAAACCAAAAACCATAATCAGATTCTAAAACATGTTTCTGGTCTACCCCAAAGGCAACTTTTGAAAGCTGCACAGTGCTTTCTAACATTTACTTTTAAAAGGAAAAATTAATACTTTGCAACTATCCTCAAACACTCTGACAAGTTCCATGCCCCTCTAAACAGTCCAGCTACACTGGAACAGGAAGCAAGACTCAATGGGCCACAGTAACTGAAGAGGACAAGCACATTTCCCTAGAAGAACCCATGCCTATTTCCCAGTCCACCTCATGTTTCTACTCAGACCTGATTTTTGAAGTTGATTCATTAATACCAGTGTTATAGGTTAGCTCAGAACCTGGGGCACAATTTCGTTGTCGTTTTCAGTAATTTTTATTACCTTCAGGCCCCTTCTAAACAGGAAAGTTGCTTGACGAGTATCTTTCTGCTGATTTAGTTTGTTTCCAATTCTGGCAAAAGTGGACGGCATGTTATTCCTGTAATATTGATTAAAATACAGTTAGCAAAGGCTCCACAGATAACATCTTAGAGAGACCACTATGAAAGTCAGGAAGCTGCCAATACATCCCTAAGGACATCTGCAATGATGCCTCTTTGAGGCTGAACATTTCAGTTCCAATAAGCTTCTCATCTACTAGGAACAAAATACATTAGTCATAAACGGAGAAATCACTTCTGTTACACAGAAGCCTAGCACTCTGACATCACAAGACAGTGTGATTACTGATTCTGCTTTTTACTTCGCTCAGTATCCATCAGCACTTTAAGCATTGCTGATCAGAAAAAAAAAAAAAAAGAAGTCGTCTTTGATACGTACAAAGAAAGTCTGTTAACAGCTTCCACAACAGTGTCACTTAGTGAAAACTTTCATCCTGGCACCAGTTAAGATGAAGTTCCTAAGAGACATGTTAATTCCAGCACGAACAAAACTTGCAATAGCTTCCACGAAACTGAAGATGGCACCAGCTTCCACAAAGGCATTTTATTTAGAAAGTTCACTAAACCAGAACTGTCACTTCAAAGCTACCAAAATCCATGTTGGCCATTTCCATATAGGCTGCCTATGACTTAAACGAAGGCAAGATACCAGCTGCTCACAGAGGTACTTCCAGAGTGCTCCAGACAGTAATAAGTATCTTGCTTTCTATCAAGACCACGTTTGTCCCATGTTTGGCCTCCAGATTTGCAGAACTTCACACACAAGACAGTCTTGACTGTATTACTACGGCCAGGACCTACTGTCTTCTCCTGGACTCAGTCCTGTCAAACACACACTATGGAAAGTTGTCAAGAAGAGTTTGGAAAGCAGACTTGGGATGTTACCTTCTATTTAGCAGGGCAGGCCGCCTGATGGCTGGAGCTTGTTTTCTCTGCATTTCAGATTGTCTTTGAAGGTTCGTTTTCTTTTTCAAAACTGGATAATTCCGCTGTGTATTCTTAAAAAACAATACACATATATAGCATATATGTACACTGTATACACACAAACACTTTTTCTTCAATTTCCATTTACCACCTGCATACAGAGTACTGGCTCTGTATAATTTGAAAATTCCCCTCGTTACCAGACCAAAAAAACCCCACAAAACCTAGTTACACAAGTTCTACACATCTTTAAAATGACTCTTCTCCACAAATCCAAAAGCAATCCCCGTCATACAATACTGCATGAAATGGAGCAGGCAACAAAGAACGCACTGGAGGAGTGCAGAAGAGGGAGCCTAATGAAGGAGTTAAGTATTTTGCAAAAACTTCAATTTTTCTAACAGGCAGATGCTTAACACCTCCATGTTGACTGAATTATTGGTTTGTAACAAAGCAATGCAACGATAAGAAATCCTAATAAGGGAGCTTTTCCTGTAAAACTACAGTAACTACCTCCATACACAACATACTCCTGTACTTCAATTTTCATGACTTCCAACCCAATTAAGTGTTAAAAAAACTTTCACACCTAGTCATTACCTACCCCCCCTCAAAACAAACAAGAACTTGGCTGACACATCCCCAATTTAATAAAAGGTTGTGCCAGAGGTCTCCATTTTATATTTCAGAAGCACTGTTCTGAAGCCATTGCGTTTCGGTCTTTTAATTTGTCCTTACAAGAACCACCAGAAGTGCATTAATTACCTTCTCACTAAGTGGCTGCCTATTCAGAGGACTAATTCCTTTGCGAGAACCCACTGCTTTCTTGGCTGCCAAGCCAGTTATAACGCCGTAAGAACGCTTCTTCCCTGCTATCTTCTTTCTGCGTCCCAAACGATTTTTGCCATAACCTGCAACAAACATGAAGAGTTCAACAATTCGTACTGAAAGAAAAAGCTTATGGCTTTACACAGGCAATGCACACTTCAAGCCTTAGAGCACAAGCTATCACTACACTTGAAGACAATTCGGTCATTCAGTTATTTCAGCAGATCTGGCCCAAGCCCTAGCACAACAATAATCAGTTTCTCATAAGAGATCACAGTTTTGCTCTAGTTCATTGTATTAATTTCTGTTGAAAACGTATTATTTGACATGTCTATAGGGACAACTTAAGGGTCATTCTGGCATAGAAAACTACCAAAATACTCTGAAATTAAACTTCATCAAGTGCTGAATAATACAAAACCAAACCAAAGCACACCAGCTCTCCACCCATTCAGCAAACTTTAAATTAAGAGTTTAATTTAAAGAAAAGCAAAAAGCAGCTTCAAAGCTTATTTATTTAGATCAGTGCTTCCCAAGACATGACTAAAGAAAAAGGAACTTAGCAATTGGCCCACAAAATAGTATTAAACAGCGCATAAATTACATCACATTTGAAGTGTTTTCAATTAGAAGTCTGCATGGCAGTCTGGACGAAATTGAGAATTGAAAGTGGCCTTTGAATATAAAAGACTCGTAAGTCTGAGGTCTGTAGTATAAACATCTCAAACCTCCAGTTACAAGGGTTTGGTTCACCCTGTCTGGAGCCATTTAGCTTCATGCTATGAATACAGACCATGTTTCATCCTCAAGTATCATCCCCCCTAGAACCTCAGACTGCAAGATAAATTTAAGACTAAGGAGCCAGCTCTACCCCAACAGACACATCTAGCTTTGGCATATCGGACTCCATACCATCGATAATAAATCTGTGCTTCTTCATGAGAAAGGAGCTATCGCATGAAGTTAAGCCACTGATCAGAAGCCAGCCCAGATAAATTTGCCATGGAGAAACTGCTGTGTACCCACATTTTGTGGATGGTTAGCAAATGCTCTTCTTTTCAAACAGAAAAGCTGAGAGACAAGGCTACTTACGCTGAAAGGGATCTCATAAGCTCTCTGGACCAATCTCTACTCAAATAAACGACAACCTCAAAGTTAGCTCTGGCTGCCCAGGGTTTTGTGCAGTTGCATTCTGTGTATCACCAAGGACAACTTTTATTTTAATGAACAATGTTCTTCTCCCTCTTTCTCCCTCCAAAAGCTGAAAAGAATCCCAGCTCAAGTTCCTTGCTTCTTTCCAGAGAGTTTGGCAGCCACTTCTAAAACCACAAGGAATTGAATGCTGTTGATCACTTGTGGTTTCTGTAGCTGTCCACAAAAAACAGAGGATTTGCTACTTACCACAATAACTTCAATGGCAACGGAGCAGCAATAAATCTATTGGTCATACGGTCCTAATAACTAAAATGCTCAGAAGAACTATTTAATGATACCTTCTGCTCAAAACCCAACATAAATGAGGTTTGCTTTCAGTGGGAGAAAACGTGGATCTGTATAGGAGGGAGCACCAAAAGAGATTCACAATGTTTCAACACGTCATGAATCTGGCAATTTTGCAAAAAATGCTTGCTTTGTCCTAGAACAAGGGCAGGAAGGCTCCAAGAGAGAAAAGTAACTGCCAAGATGGTTCTATCTAGAGCTTTATATTTGTAGCTCAAGTTGGTCCTAAAATTCCAAATTCTAATACTTCTTATGATCCCTTTGGATCATAAACAACTGTGTTTGACAACCACTGTCATAAATAGAAAGCCTACACGTTTGATAATCTACAACTTAAACTCACTTACTCTTTTAACTACACAAACATTCTTACACTTGGGGCTGAGTGATGTAAAATATTTTCCTGCACTGTCACCAATTTACTAAAGATGCACAAATTAAGTAACACTGCTCTGTTGGTCTGTATAAAAAGCAAAACTCCTCTGAGCCCTGAGCAACATGACAGTGCACTGATCCCCAAAGATATCTGCGTCTACGATGCTAAAAAGGGAACTTTAACTTTTTAGAAAGTTTAGACAAGTTTCAGAGCTACTATTACACCAGATATTAAGCAACAACAAAGATAAAATGGGGATCACTGTGAGTACACCAGACAAATGTGTATTTGTGTTAAATGAATGCTACTAAAGGAGAAGTTGCATGTATTAACTTAACTACTTAATTAGCTTGGATTGAGGTGGTAAACTTTCTGATTAGCCAGTATTTTTCCATATTTTGATAATCCAGTGCTAAAAATTTATTTTTCAAAATTAAACAAAAGCAAAATGAGTCTATATGTCAAGCAGGTACTGGCCATGTACTGGACCAAAACCCAGGAATCATTCTAGAATATTACTCCTGCTTATCAAAAAACACCTCTGACAGTTACCCAGGGAATCTACAGGAAAGCTGTTACTGTGCACTTTTCCTCTCTTCACTCCCTGTCTATATGATTTTTTTTTTCCCCATTTTTGTATTCCACTGTAAAAACACTGGTTTAAGAAGGCTGACATGGTACTTCCTTTGCATCCCAAAGTCTCAGCAAGAAAAGCCAACTTGGACACTCTGCACTATCAATTTATGTATCCCAGAGGCAGCATTACAGTCTGCAGTAACAGTTGTTTTGAAGAGGCCTACTAGGAGAATTCTACCTAGCAAATATAAATACACCGGCTCTTTTGCACACAACTCAGAGCTCTGGGAAGGCCTCCACATTTCCTAATATACAGGCTTTGGCATATGCACACTTTCTATCCATCTCTGTGAATACACAAAAATCTCAACACCATTTCAAAAATTAAAATAAATTTTTAAAATCAGAAAGCAAGCCAATCCTTCCTGGAGTCAAAAAGAGTCCCTCAAGCACCTAAGCTCCTCTGATCAAACATGTCAACGTTGTTCTCACACTGAACCAAAACCAATCTCAAATAGCTCACAAAGAACTGAATTATAATCAAAACCATATATGACACCATTTGAAAGACACCTGATTTGACTGTGTCAATCCATATATTTTCACAAGGTTACACTTCAGCTAAAAAAAAAATAAAATAATTTGTACAATGCACGTTATGTCTGGCACACACACCTTTCTGCTGTTGGATTCCCCACTTAGAGCCTGGTGTCCTGAACTGGCGAGTTTGATTCTGCTGAAGCCCTCTTTTCATTTTGGGGGAATACTGTTTCCTCTCTTCTTTCTTGTTCAGTTTAATTATATCATCTGTAAGCAACAAATAAAAAATAAAGATTTGCCACATTGCAGACATATTCTAGTTCTGAAGAAAAACCCTATAAGGCTGGAGTAATGGGAAACAAACCAATATAATCTTGCAAAGCCAGCATATACAAGGTAAGGTTCCAGAAATATCTCTAAAACACATCCAGTCCCTGTTAGTCTTACAGTACTTCCTTTATAATACAATACCCTCACCAAAGAGAAACAGTTGCATACACCCAGAGCATCCAAGAGACTTGAAAGATGATGGCATTCAGCCCAGCATGAAATTTTAAATGGAGTGACTACAACAGTTTTTGCATACCACTGAAGAGACAGTAATCCCATCTCACTTAACAGACTTTACACATTCCAGACAAAATGTCAATTGAAGCCTTGGTTCTTTCATCCAAAGTTATTTTAGAAAAATCACACAGAGAGAACTCAGCCTATCAGTTATATTCATATGGTCACTGAGGTTGAGATGATGGGAAAAAAGCAAGCAAGACTTTTCTCCCCAGGTATCTGAATTCCAAAGCAATCATCTCTTGTCCAGGGAAAAAATTTTCAACAAACTAATCGGTTTAAGAGTATGTGTAAGATAATAAATTGATGAAAAGTGAATGGTAGGTCTGTCAAGTGCAAATCATACCACACCAGTTTCATTTCCTTCACTGATCAGGCAGCTGTCTCAGCAGATAACAGCAAAGCAACAGAGGTGGCATGCTTTTATTTGACTGTCAGCTTTGGTTACCAAAACATCATAAAGGAAAACTTCAAATTATGTTTATTGCATCTTGATCACGAAAGAACAACTGATGAAAACATTGTGTTTCTACAGGGATCCACCACAAACACATAATGTCCTTTTTTGAGCCAGGGAGAGATGGGAACAGGGTTACTGTGTTTAACAGACTTCAAATGGACTTGGATGGGGTAGAACAGAGAAAACAGCGTAAAAAAATCATCAAAATATGGTTATCCAACGTTTTATATCCTTCAGAAGTAAAGCTAAGAGAAAAATCAGCTTACTTTGCCGCAAAATTGACTGAATATTCTGAAAAAATCTTTTAGGATAAGGAATATTGATACAGGTCACTCAGGATTTGATTTCTTTATAATCTTCTTTACCAAAGGGATCGTCCCTGGAGCAAGGATTCCCAAACTCGCCTTTTTATATGACAAAGGAAACCAAACTCAATTCAAAAATTATATACAGGTCCAAAATAGCAGAAACTATCACTGCCAACAGAAGTGCTCAAGCAGGAGCACTATCTGAATTTAGCATCACCAATTCAGTAATGTTCAACAAAAACTAAAACTTCCAAAACTGTTAGAGCAGAATCTGTAATTCTGTGTAATGGCTGCTTCCATTCAGAGAGCACGGATCCATGCTTCACAGTTCATCTGCTCCATCTTAAATCCCACTTTTTGCAAGTTAGCTGTTGCTGCACACAGGGTTACAAGTTTTTAAACAGAAGTTAGCTTTCAGCTATTCTCCAATTTGGGGAAATGAAGGATACCTGGGACACTACGCATTTGTTAGCTGAGACACACTGAAGCATCCTCCTATCTTGCCACAGACTGGAGATGAAAACTATACCTAGAACAGCAGAATAACCTAGGAACATTATCAAACTTTGCTTCAGATGAGTTACACATAACACTCCTGCAACAAAAATAAGTTTCATCTTTATCACTACATAAGAAAATACTCAACGGTACGATCTAGATCTTAATATTTCCTAGATTAATGTTGTATCAATTTTTTTGCTATCAACACAGGTGTGGGACTGCATCTTATCTTTCCTTATGCCAGACCATACAGCTTGGACTTGGAGACAACAGCCATGGATGCCACTGTTCTCATGACACAGCACCCTTGCAAGGAAACAAGGGACACACCCACTCACAACTCATTTAAGCTTCTTAAACAAAACATCACCATGACACCACAACAGTCCTTTGCAATCTGCTATTAGTCAATGTCCAGGATGCAGTAGTGGCTAACTGAAAGGCTAATGTGGCTGAGTAAGAATCACTAGAATACATGAAAATAGAACTAGCCACTCAGAATCAATAACTCTGTTAATCTCAGTAACCTTGGAAACAAAGACTCAGTGTACTACACTATAAGTAAAAATAGATTTATATGAATGCTGTAATGCTACTCCCTGTACAAATGAGCTCTAAACATAATTTCACAAGTTTTCTCCATTGCCAAAACACAGAACTCCAGACAGGTACAATGGTACAAATCCTCTTATTTTTAGGTGGCCTGCAAAGGCCAAGTCTACCATTAACATCCTAATTCACATCGTGATTTAACTTTTTTGAAGCAAGTCTCCTGTTAGTACCTATCTACTATGCTCCTGCACTGTCACGGAGCAGCTCTTGAGTACAGAAACTCGATTTTTTTAGATAAAACTAATCTGGAAGGTGCACTCCAGGAACGCACCAGATGTGTCCCCAGTTGTTAAGGGGACTCAGCCCATAGGACCAGAACTACTCTGAGATACTGCTTTGAAACGTGTATAGCATGGGGGTCTGGTTCTCAGATACGCTCAGGAGATGTAGATCTGCAGTATGGCCGTACAACGTCCTAACACACACAAGCGACGGGAGGACAGGGGAGAAGGGATTGTCACAGGAAACTACGTGGTAGAGACAAGAAGACACTTGATCTGACTGGTAAAGTGCCGCAGAGGAGTGACAAAGGAGACCTGCCATTACCAGCTTCCAAACCTGGGAAAGAAAACAAGGCCAGGCCGGCTGAGCAGCACCCTAACCACTCCCTCCTGCACTTGCGAGCCCTGGGACGCTCCCCCCCGGCCATCCAGCGAGGGGCCTGGGCACTGCGGGCCTGACCGGTGCCAAACCCCCGCAGCGCCCCGGTGGAACAAAGGGGGCCCACTCCCCTGAACCCGCCTCCTCCCTAGCCAGGGACAAGCGACCCCCGTGGGCCCAGACCGCTGGGGGCCCCGCTGTTCCCGGAGACACCGGCCAGGCCTCACCTCCCGCCCACAAGCCCCCGCAGCCTGCCGCGCATTCCGCCCCCCGCCGCGCTCTAGTAGTGGTAGGGCCCTGTCCCCCCCTCCCCCGAGACTTGGCGCAGGCCGCCTCCCTACGCCCCCCGTTGGATCCACCCGGTAAAGCCCGTTGGTTCGTACCGCACTCCCTCCCCCGCCTTAGCGCCTGGTTCAGCCCGCGCCCCCCCGTCCTCTCCCCACCGCGGCGGGCCCGAGGCTCTCTCCTCACCCAGGGACATGTCGATCTTCTCCAAGCTGTCGCTGCTGCCGTTCCGGGCCCTCGCCGTAGCCGAGGAGCCCGAAAGCGGCGCCGCAGCCCCGAACCCGCTCATGGTTGCCCGCAGGACCACCTCCGCCTCCCCTCACCGCCTCAGCCAACGCACCTCACGCATGCGCAGGGTGCGGCCGCGCCTGCGCCTCAGCCCTCCCCGCCCAGGCTCCGGCACCTTGCGCATGCGCAGGAACCTCCCCACAGCCCTGGCAGGAGACGCCTGCGCTGAGGAGCTGCCTCTCCTCTTCCACCCCCTCCCGCTCGGGAACTCGCGCTGCCCCCTGCCGGCGGGGAGGAGCAGGTACAGCAGGGGCGGGGAGGGGGTGTCCCGGCCCCGTCCCCCCGCGTCCCCTTTGGAGCTGCCACCCCCGGCGACGCACTGCCGCAGCCCACCCGAGCGGGGTGCCGCGGGCTGGGCCCCCCTGCCAGTCCCCCTCAGAGCCTGGGCCGGGGGGACGATCTCTGGGCCGTCGGGGGGCGATGGTGGGGGTCGCAGGTAATCGGCTGGGTGAGGGCAACCTGGGGGCCGCTTGCAGGACTTCTCCGGGGACAGCCGGCAGCGGGTGTCCTTGGGCAAGGTGAAGGCCAACCTGCCACATCGGCCTGGGGTGACATGGGCCTGGGGCGACATGGGCCTGGGAGCGGGGCTGGGAAGCCGGGCTGCTGCTGTTTGCGGGGTATTGTGCAGCCAGGGGGGGACACGGTGGCTGTGCTGCAGGGTGCGAAATCCCGGGCTGGCCGGGAGGCGATGGGCTGCAGGGGTGTTGGGGGGTACCGGAAAGCGTGTTCAGCCGAGAAACTGAACACGAGATGCCTTCACCTGCGATGCCGGTGCCATGCAGAGAAATGACCTGTTCTGTAAACAGCTACACCAGCACAGGCGAGTTCTAACACAACTCTGTCTCCAAACCTCAAACAGCAGGGTTCAAACCAGGTTCCTATTTCCAAATACCATGCTAGGCTTCAAATGACTACTTAGCACCGTATGACTACTCAAGTTTTGTTTTCTTTGGGTTCTTTTCAGAGTTGTTATCTTTTCCAGCTTTTGGTCAGAATCACATGATTGTGAAATCCAGGAGAAAAATTAATGGCTTGTTTCTTGAACAAGGAATCCAGCAAAGCCTTTTTTTCCCCCCGGTATATTTGCATTCTTTGGAGCTGTGTATATTGTTGGTGGGTCAACAGTCCACACATACCTGTGGTCAGCTGCCTGCTGTTAAATGAGTTGTAACGGGGCTGGGATCTACCTCTTTTTTTACACAGCGGCACTTCCTTCCTTCAGCACTCTGTTAAATTTAAGGGATTGTCATTATCTTTGAAGTCTCTACATCTTGCTCATAGTTGGTTGAAATTGATCAGTGAATTCCAGAGATAGCAAAGGAAGGGGCAGATGGGCAGCCAACCTGATTGCAGAGGCTGGACTTCCTTCAGAAACCAGAGAGTAAATACTGAAAGGAAAATCCGTAGAGATTTCCTCTGCTTGCAGTGGTCGCCTGGCATTACTGTCTGGGAGCTGTGCTGAGGCTGCCGTTCAAAAGTTGACTTCCCTTGCCCTTGGCCTTCTGAAGGCTTTGCAACATGACGGAAGGATAACTTGTTTTAGGGTTTGACTGACTGCCGCCAGAGAGGGGGAGCTCTGTACCAAGACTCCAGGGACTATGTTGCGAATGCCCTTGGGCAGGAATAAATATTTCCATATGCACCCCCTTACACACAACCTCCTCGCCAGGAGGAAGATTCCCACATTTCATTAACTGCCTTCATACTCCAAATGCTCATTTGCTAAAATAAATACTCCATGCAAATGTGGTTCCTAAGGACCCAACACACAAGGAAGTCCTCTCCCTGGCACAGTGCTGTGCTGTGCTGTGCTGGGAGGTACCTGCACCTCAATAGAGGCCTTTGCCCCTCAACTGCAAATCCTTCTAGGAATATTATCACGAATACTCCTTTCTAGGAATGTTATCACAAAATTAGCAGGAATGAGAGGAGAGAGCTGAAGCTCTGTCCTTGTTTTCTCCATTTACACTCTTTATGCTGGAAGAGAACGGCTCAGTTATTGTCACAGGTCATCCTCAGCTAGCACGAGATTTTCCCTTCAAGCAGGAGGAGCTTGTGGCCATGGTGCTGGAGGCTCTAAGTTCCACCCCATTTTCCTCTCTGTGTTCTCCATGTCCAGCATACGTTCGGACATGGAGTCTTGGAGCCACAGATTTGATAATTTGTGAATTTTCCTCCAGATGACAAGTGGAATTTGATGACAAGTGGGACTTGAGGTTCTTAAAGGAACACTACGTTTCTAAAGGGAAGATGCTATTGCCAGATGACCAATAAATACTAATAACAGAGGTGTCAAATTGAATAAGTATTTTTAAAAAATAAGTTAAACCAAATTCCTGTGATGGTATAGGGTGCAGTTCCATCAGGTGACTGTGTCACACTGAGAAACAAATACTGTTTACCCAAAACAAATATGCTAACGGCAAAGGTGGCAGATGCTGCCTGCCCTCGTGACAGGTGGAAATTAGACAAAATCCAGATTGTACCACATCCATGGCTTGCATTTATTATCCAAACAGGACACCAGCTGTCTGCAGCTCAGCACAACAGAAAACCAGGCACAAGTTCTGATCCTGAAGATTATTTTTCTTCTGTGTTCAAACTGGCTGAAATGCTGGATCACGAAGGCAACCATGCAAACATCAGCTCATGGTTTTCTGTCTGGTTCTCAGGATTGTGTCAGCATCTAGCCCGGTGACAATGGTTCCAAGTGGCATCAACAGTTATAAAGAACTAGTGCTTTAACTGCATGAAGTGCTGGATAAGTGCAGCCATGCTGAGTCTGCATCCACTGTATGAAGAC
This sequence comes from Syrrhaptes paradoxus, assembly GCA_013400615.1. Taxonomy (NCBI): domain Eukaryota; kingdom Metazoa; phylum Chordata; class Aves; order Pterocliformes; family Pteroclidae; genus Syrrhaptes; species Syrrhaptes paradoxus. Next base: position 28,142 of record VZTO01024679.1, read on the forward strand.
GATGTGTCTAAAGCATCCACAGGCTGTAGTAAGTGTTGGGGCTGATTCCTTGAGCCTTTCCCAGACTCTTCCTCAGCACACCAGTTCTCTCCTCACAAAAGTGAGGCTCCACGGCTTGGGTGCCCAGTAACCCCTGTTGCAGTACATTGTGGGCGAATTGCAAACTAGGTGTAACCTGCTGCACATCTTGGCTGAAATCCCTGGGAGGAGGTGTTACAACTACCAAGCTGAAACCACACCCAGAGAATCCGGTACTAAATGCACTCATAGATTTAAAGCCAGAGGGGATCATCTAGTCCAAGCTGTATGTCGCGGGCTGTGGAATATCACACCCGTGTTGATCCCAGAAACGGGTGAGCTACTCAAGTGCATCTTCCAAAGGAGGTCTTTCCTTCCCCTGAGGATTTATTCCAAGGCACAGGCACTTACCCCTACTGAAAACAGCTGACAGTTCCTAGCACAAAATTGTCTGGCATCTACCAATAACTTTCAGTTCCACATTCTGTGAGGTACTTTTAATAAGTAAAGAAATTACACTGAGTCGGTAACTGACTTTAGGTCACCCAAATCTTCCCCAGAGAGCAATTGGGTTTGTGAGGTTCCAAATTCAGCTACTGTTTAGCAAAAGGATACATATATGGTTTCATACATCGAAAATTATTAACCTCTATTGACAGTCATCAAATTTTACACTGGAGGATTAATCTCCAGTTAAGTCTCAGCCCAGTCCCAGAAGCTAAGAAATCTGTGTCTGACTGTAGCTCTGTGTGATCAGGACTGTTTTAAAGGGAATGATTTATTTTTTTTGTAAGCTCTCTAAATTGACATGGGCATTGACCATAGCTAAGTAAACAGTGTCTATAAGTAACATATGCAAAACAACATAATGAAGCAGGGGAAAGGGAGAGATTTTTCAGAAAAAAATTTTAAAAATCACTATTAAGCAACATCCAGCCTATTTCGGACTTATGGAGCTAGAAGAATCTTGTGATCCCTGATTAAGAATCTAAATTAGATCTGTGAGCTTCATCTACATGCTCCATTGCACCAGGTGCGATCATCTAATGATGATCACAAAAGTCCTCATGACTTGATCTTCTCCAATATTTTTACTGTGAGAGTTAACACACAGTCTGATGCTCTGATACCAAACATGCCGTGTACAGCCAATGTTTTCAACACATTCAATCAGCCCAGTAGGCTCTACACAAAAAAATTTCTGCCTGACTGACAACTATGGGGGAAGCTGTTGTTCCACACTGGTATACAGTTACTATGTATGGGGAGTCCTAGCCTCTTAGTGAAGTGCCCTCTGAAAAACAACTTGTTGTTATTGCTTTAAGAATAGCAGTGTAAAACCCTGTTCCCCGAAAAGCTGCTGAAGTACTGCACTAGTAAGATAAGACACAATGTCAGGTCAAGGAGTGTGTTTCATGTATGCAGCACCAGCGAGCAGCACATCCTTATCATTAAAGGGAACAGTTATAAGAAGTTTCCACTGTGCATTTCTGAGGCATCAAACAACTCCAGAGACATATCTGGGTTTTGTCTCCTATGATGACCTGTCGTTAACTGTTCTCAGTCTGATGGCAGCAGCATCACTTTTTCCAAGTTTCATGCTTTTTAGTGGAAAGTACGTATAATTCTGCAGTCTTTTTCATATCCTCTTTTACTGTGGGCAACAGAACTGAAACCCACTTTCCATTTGCCTGTCTCTGCCGGTACATTCACCGCATGACCTGTCTCTCAGGGACACCTTGTTTTCTTGCCATTGTAATTTTCTTATTATCTCCGAAGCAGGATTTGGTAAGCGGTTATCTTAGTTAGAGATTATTGTGGTGCAGCAAAACCCCGGCGCAAACACTTTATTCAGAAGGCTTACAGCAACCCGACTGGCAACAGCGCATCGCTTTGGGGGTCCGACAGCAGCACCTGCCACAGACACAGGCACCTCTGGGCAGGTTCCCACAGGGGTGACGGCGGGCTGGAGGAGCGGCAGCCGCGCCTGACAGGAAACCTGCGGGCCCGTAGCTCCCCCCTCACCTGGTCACGCAGGGCGTTGACTCACGGTGCACTCGCTCTCCGAAAGCGGCAACGCGGCTGTCGGGAAGGCGGAGAACACCGAGCACAGCGCAGAGCTCCGGGGCGGGACACTGAGGTGAAACGCCCGCCATGGCGCCCAGCGCAGTGCATGCCGGGAGCTGCAGTCCTCCCCACAGCGCGCGGAGCGTGTCGGGCAGGCGCCGTGCACGCTGGGAATTGTAGTTCATGACGGGGGCGGGGCGTGGCGGGCGCTCGCCCCCACGTGACGGTGGCGCGGAGGCAGCGGGCGGTGGCGGCGGCNGCGTGGGGGCAGGACGCGGTGCGAGTGTACCGGGTGGCGGGGCCTGCGTGGGCGCGCGGGGGGGGGCGTGGCGTGGGCAGGGCTCGCTGCTCCGCGGGAGGGTCCGTGCCGGGGCGCGGGGCAGCGCGTGTGCGCTGGTAGCGGGGGCAGGACACGCGTGGGGTGCAGGCTGTATCTAGGAGACGGCAGGGAGCGCGGGATGTGCGTGCAAAGGACGCGAGAAGCGCCGAGGATGCGCGGGGGTGCCCGTGGGGAGCTCGCCTCCTGCGTGGGAGTGTGTGGGAGCGTGTGGGCACGGACGCGGGGGTGGATGCGGACCCCTTTCTCCGTGCCGGGTGGGGATCGGCGCGTGGTCCCTCGTGGGGAGGACGTGCACAGCGAGCTGGGCTGGTCGAGGAGCGTGGGGCCACCAGCACCCACCCGCGGCGTGACAGCCTGCGCCCGCCCGCAGCAGGGGGGTGACAGCCGCAGGTGGGTGCCCTCGGTGCCCGATGCTCCGTCTCAGCCGTCCAGCCCCTGCCTCGCACCCTCCTGAACCAGGACAAACCCATCTCCCTGCTGTGGGGCCGTGTCCCCTTGTCCCGCTGGCTGGCGGCTGCGTCGCCTCCGTAGAGTGGCTGAAAATAAACCTTGGGGTTCCCTTTATTTCCGAAGGCGAGGCGCGGCAGCTGCAGGTGGCTTGGCCGGCGCGGGCTGCGTGCTCTGGGCAGGGTTTTTGTTGCTAGCGTTGATAAAGCCGCAGAGGTTGTTCCCTGGAGGTGTTTGGTGACGAGTCTCATGCACTGTAGGTTTTTGCGTGTCTTCAGCCTTTGTGCTTGGATTTTGCCCCAGTGCCCAGCAGCGCAGGGGGGGTGCGGGATGGCAGCGGGAGCGTTGCTGGGGAGGAGGGAGCCGCTGGAACTCGATATGGGAGAGCAGCATTCCTTATCTGCGGGGCTCAGCCACCGCTCTGCTCCTCTTCCAGTATCAGCTGGGAAATGCTACCGAGCCGTTAAAGCTATGGCGCACGCTTGGGTTGCCTTTTGATTTGCACATTTTGAGCTCTTCTCCCTCCTTAGCTAAGCTTCAGACCCTGCAGGTTCAGAAAGATGAAAGGAATGGATTGCATTCACTTCTTTTTTTTTTCCAGAATCATCTTTGTGCATTTTCTTGCCTTTGCAAGTGCGAGTCCTGCGCTACCCGACTCTGCCATCGTGTGACTAATAGAGCTGACGTGGTGCCACCCCCAGCGCTCCCCCCGGGGACGAGGAGGGCACCGTCCCCCGCGGTGCTGGCACACGAGGGGGGCTGTTTGTTCTCCTGGCTGTCACTGGTGCACGGGGAGGATCCTGGCACGGGCACAGCCTCGTTGTCCTTTGTGCAAACGGTTCAGCATTTCGGTTCCCCGCGAGGGGCCGTGTCACTGCAGATTGTGACCGTGACCGATAGCGACAGGATAGAGGTCACTGGATCCAGCTTCCCATGGATCATGGGAAATGCAGAAGCAAAGGTGATTTTGCTGGAGTCCATTCCTCTGCCAGGGCGGGAGAGGAAAGCGAGGTCTTGTGCTGGGTTGTGAGATCTGTCCCCCTGAGCAGCAGGTCTGAGATGTGTCGGGGAGCAGGGGCTGTGACACCCATGCCACCGAGGCACGGCAGGAGGGTTAGAGCTGTCCTGCCGGGCAGAGAGCAGGGTCTTGGTGCCTCGGAGCGGTGGGTGGGTGGGTGATGCGAGGGACACGGCAGGCCTGGAGGGAGCAGAGGGGCTGTTGGGTGAGCAAAGAGCTGCCACCTTCAGCTCTGGCACTGCAGGGACAGCAGGGACAGAGGAGAGGGTCCCTTAGGGGACCCTGTGCTGGGAGCGATGGGGGAAGGTGAGCGGCTGGTCCTGGGGAGGTGGGCTGCCGGGGGGGTCTGCTCTGCCTATCGCTGCTGTGTGCTGTCGCAGGCAGGTCCTGTGCAGATCAAAGCCCGATGGACAGTGTGCTGGGTCCATGGGTTGTCACCATCTGCTTTCCCAGGAGCACGCAAAGCTATTTGCAACATGGAGGGGAAGGCTAAAAACCACCTCTCATCCCTATTTTCTTCCCTCATCCTTTGCCAGTGCAGAGCAAGGGTGCCCCGATGGGCAGCATCTCTGGGCTGCATTTGCTGGGGAAGCCTTTTGTGCTTGTGCCCCCGATTTTCGTACCAGTGCAAGCTTTTAGTGCCGGTGCCAGCAGCCCTGTGTTTCGGTTTCCCAGCCAGCCCGCTCGGCTCTCCCGACCCCGGCGCTGCAGGGCTGACCGCTGGGCTGGCAGAGCTCTTCTGGCTTCCTCTGCCTGTCAGCCGCTCCCTGTGGCTGCAGATGAATTGCACGAAGCCGTCCTTCCTTTGAATCCCTTTTCCCAGCAGCGCCGAGCCTGCTGGCGGAGCAGGCGGGGGAGCCCGGGGAAGGGGCTGCTGGTTGTCTGGGAGACCCAGGGACGACGAGGCAGCAGCGGCGGGTTCTGCAGCACCTTCAGGATCTGGAGGAGGAACCGACAGCCAGCACGGGAATGTCCTTGGAGATCTGGTGGGAGTCCCTCCACGACCTCAGCATCCTCAGCCCGATCTCTTTAGTGTGCTAAGAAGGATCGAGAGATTTCTGCAGGTAGTAGACAGGGCTCCAGCGGCCATTGCCAGATGCCTCCTGCGGAGCACAGGGAGACGTGCAGCAGATGTGGTGTTTGTGAGAAAGACAAGCTTCGTGTTTTTTTGGGTACTAGCTACCTGTGAGGTTCTGTTTCGGAAAGTAACTAAGGATTGGTTTTATTTTAAGTGAAGATGTTCACCCGACTCAGCAGCTTGGGTCTCTGCCTCTGCTGTGAGTCACCTTTGCTGACTCGGACCAGGACAAGTTCCCACCCTTGCAGGCGTGGAGGGACTGAGAAAGCCCTGGGTGAGCAAGCGGCGTTTCCCCGTCACTGTCATCAGCAGCGGCACTAAGCCATTTCTTGCTCCGAGGCTGGATTCTGTCTGTTACCACTCCAGTGCAAAAGCCTCAGTTATATTTGGGACAATCCTGAAGAGGGAGGTTGTGGTGGTAAAGGCAGGGGACCCAGCGCCCATGCCGAGTGGCCAGAGCTGGGGGTTCAAATGGGGGGCTGGCTCAGAGGTCACCTCTAAGGAAGGAGAAAGATGCTGTTGGGGTCTCACCAGTGCTCTGCCGGCGATGGCCCTCGGCCCGTCTGACTGGGGGACCAGGCTCTGCCGGGGCAGGAGGGCAAAAGCACGCGTGGGTCGTGCAGGGGAAGCGCTGCCTGTGGACTGTGACCTCTCTGGGGTGTGTTGCTCACTTTGCCCTTCCTGTAAGTCGGGATGTTTTCATGATGTGATAGGAATCGGCCTTACCCTGTCTCAGGCTCGCTTTAGAACAAGCAGAGGAGAATTCTCTTGATTCAGTAAAAACCGAGCGGATTTCCTAATACTGCCCCAGCCACCTGCAGAGATGGGGAACTCGAGGGCAGCTGGGACCCAGGCGCTGGCCATCCCTCCTGGCAGCCCAGGTCAGGCTCTGTCCGTGGGAGGGGAGCAAAAATGGGGGGTTAACCCATGAGTCCAGTTCAAGCTGAAATGTGAGCTGTGCTGTCTCTCGATTTCCCCACCACCTGCAGCCAGCTACACGGCTCTTCATTTCTTCAACCTTATGTCACCGTGTGCCTTTCAGCATGCACCACGTTCCAGCCCAGCAGCAGCTGGATTTTGTACCAGTAGGGTCCTCTGCATCCAGACTGTGAGCTGCTTTGGGCCAGCAAGTCCTGTGGGATCCTCACTGTCTTGCAGGGATTTAATTCACTTTTGGTGGCTTCTGCATCACCTCTGCAAAGGTGCTTTCGTTGCACCGCTTGTTCCTTACGTGCTTCCGAGTTCAATGTTTTAACGTTTTGAGGTTATTTTGTTCAAGGATTGCTTAACCTTAGTCTGTCTGTGCTAGGAAGGAGCTGTGGCTCCAGTCTGTTGGATCCTGGTTTCCTACCTCTGGGGTGATGCACACCTCCTCCTTTAGCAGAACAGGTCATTTGGTAAGGCACGGCTCTGCGTGTCCTACCCCCACACCCTTGTGCGCATCGCCGGCTTTTTATAGCACGAAATAGCACGAGAGGGAGTTTCTCTGACTCACTGGCTTGGCAGACCAACAGCATGCCTGAGCTTTCACTTGCATTTCCTAACTCTGGGTGTCAGAAATGTCCTGGGGAGGAGCTGGGGAAGTTTTGAGCTCAGTGGCTGCAGATGCTCTTTGACCAGGGACCGGCGATACCGCTCTGGGCATCTGCGGATGGGATCCTCGTCCTTTTTTTTTTTTTTTCTTTTGCTTCGGAAATCCGGTTTGTTTTGAGCAGTGAGAGGGATGAACGGCTGTAACACTGCCTTGTTTCTTGCCAGTTGAAAGGTTGGACTTTCATTCCAAGCTGTCACCCCCAGTGCTTTTGTTACAAACCCTGCAGAAGCATTTTTTTTTTTGGCATTTACACCCCCCAAATATACTTTGCAACATTCCTGTTGTTTCTGAGAGCTTTGCTCCTGTCTGAATCCATGTTTCTGAGAGCTGCTGTTCCAATGGGAGCACTGTCCGGCAGCTTGAGTGGGGACCTCAGTCACCCAGAGCTTCCTTCCCCAAAGTCGCTTTTGCATTTTGCAAATGGCATTACCCCTCTGCACTGTCACTGCTGCTTCATGGCAGGTAATGGTGATTTCTTGCTGTCCGCAGGGTAGCCGAGGGGGTTGATATTGGTGAGAAATGCTGTGCAAGCTCTAGAGTGCAGCTGCAGTTTGCAGTTTGCTAATCTCTGTCCAGAGCACGATGAACCCTTTGCAAGAAAGTCACGTCATGCCTACAGCAGCTCTGGGGCCAGGGAGCAGCTGCGCAGGGCAAGATGCAGACAGGAGTTACCGATCTTGGAGCAGAGCACCTCTGCGCCCTGAGGGTGCTCGATGCGGTAGGCATTGCTCGGGCAGTGCCGCTCTCTGCAAATGCGGGTGCCCCACAGCCGGTGTCTGCCAGATGTGGTGGACATCGCGTCGTTGCCTTACAGCTGCTGACGGGCTGCTGCTCTGAACAGCCTCTGGTAGAGCGTGTGAGTGAAACAAGCTGGCTGGAAGGATGTCCCCCAGCTTTGTTGGCCCGTGGTGTATTGCAGGAGCCATCAGCCTTTGTGCTGGCTGCTTCCTGAGACTGTGTCGGTGGTGGCTGCCAGTCATCACAACATTCATTATGGTATGGGCTCTTGTCCACAAACCATGCATGGGAGGCCACAGGTGTAAAGTCCTTTAGTTCCCCTTTGCCGCCTTCTGGACCACCAAAGATTTCAGCCTGTCCTTGGAGACAGACCGTGGTCCTGTCGGGAAGCTCCTCTTGCTGTGTATCTGATGCAACTTGCTGTGTTCCCCTGCAGGAAGGAGCACTGGAAGCTGCTGGGCAACCTGAAGACCACAGTGGAAGGCTTGGTGTCCACCAGCAACCCCAATGTCTGGTCCAAGTATGGCGGCTTGGAGCGGCTCTGCAGAGACATGCACAGCATCCTCTACCACGGGCTCATCCACGACAAGGTAGGGCTCTGTCCCGCCGGCGCGGCCTCGGAGCTGTCAGAGCAGGTGACACAGTCCTGGCTGCTGGGGCTTGCTTCAGTGCTCGTGGCACAGAGCGGGTACAAAGCTTGTAGCAGCGTGGGAAATGCTCCCATGTGCCTGGTGATGCTGTGGTTGTCACAGGGACCCGGGCATGCGTTCTTTCTATCTCGTCCACCTTCAAGGTGCTTTTTCTAAAGTACCTGAGCCCCCCACACTGAGGCCAGCCCCTCTCGTCTTTCTTCCTGCTGCAGCGAAGCGATCAAGTTGCATTTGCAATGAGTCAGCCCCGTATCGTGTGCACTTGGGCAGCTCCCCAGCGAGATCTGTCGAGAGAAACCTCGCGTCTCTACTGTTTCTGGTTAGCTGCGTTAATAACGGGAGCTGGCAGCTGAATCCGCACTCGGCGTGAATGGGATTTCTCTTTCCAGGCTCTCATTGTGCCTTGCAGTTGCTCACCCAGCCGTTCCCCCCTCCATGGCAGCCTGCAAGAATTTGTCTTTCCCACTTGTGTGCAGGGGCCTGAAGATCTCCCCTTCAGCTTGAAATTACCGACGCAATTAATTTGCAATGGAAAGTGGAAGCGAGACTGCAGGGCATGCCTGGGGGCTGGCTTCCCATCAGCGGCTCTGAGCGATGCAGAGGAGCCCCAGGTGGCTTGCCCAGGCCAGCTGGGATCCAGGAGCCAGAAAACCGCACCTCTGCAATGCTGCACCCGAGCTAATGAGCCCCCAGGAACTGCCGGGCTGGCAGCTCGTCCCAGCGTGTTAGCTGCGGTCAGCACTCGTCGTGTTGCTGGCCTATTCCCGTTAGTCCCCGCTGGTGCGGACCAGGGACCTTTTTTGGGAGATGTGCAGAGAGAGGAGCTCCCTTTTCCACGTGAGGAGTGCGATGCTCCCTCCTGACAGACTATGAACAGGCTTCAGGAAGTGATATGGAAATGATTTATCCTCGTCTAGCTGTTAGCAAGAGCTCATGCCAGACCTGCAAAGCAGGATGGTGTGTTGCCTTCCTCCATGCTTTTACTACGGGCAAAGACAGCTCCTTTACCTGGAAACATCTCCCCTGCTTGGGCACATGTGACGCCAGTCAAGCTGGAATAGCTGCAAAGGGAGACCCATAAAATCCAGCGTCCTAACAGATGTTTTCTTGTAGTTGCTCCAGCAAAAGACTTCCATTTACTTATTTTGTTATCAACTTTTTTCCTACAACTGGGAATAAGTAAAAAAAGGTGAAAAAAAATCCATACGTACGTGTTAAGAGAAGTAGGACAAAAGGTTTTTAAACTTTAGAGTGAATTGCATTTACTCGTCCAGAAAATCCCTATTCAATGTAGAGGACTAGAATTGCCATGTTAGTTCTCTAGTCTTAAAAAACCACACCAACCCCCCCCCCAAACAAATAAACCACAAAACAGAACCCATTCCTCTGACGCTTGTGAAAGAGGAAACAGAAATGGAAGGAAAAAAAAAAAATTAGCCTTTTGGTGAAGAGGGATATTTTGGGGCGGTGTTTACACCCAATAGGGTGGTGAGGAAAACAGCAGCTTTGCTGCAGTTCCTCTTTAACGGGAAGAATAACAAAGAAAAAAATAACTCGTTGTCTGAATAAAGCTGAGGCAAGCAGCAGCCAAGAGCTGGAAATGCGACACCAAATTTCTTACCCGCGGTGCTCAGCCGTGCCGGTGTCCGCGGTGGTGGCTTGCATCAGAAGACAGCGATGGTTGCTGGTTTTGCTGGGATGTGTTTCCGTGCTGCCCTTCGCGTCCCCTCGCTGAGGTCTGACTCTGCCGTGCTGCGGTGTCAGGACTCTCCTCCAGCAGGAAGGGGAATGGTGACGTGGGAACTTGGTCAACCTGGAACTTGTCAGACCTGTGGCTGGCCTTTAGGATCCTTATTGCGCTGCAGCAGGGATGTGAGTCCTTCGGTGCCACATCCTGTCCCTGTCCCAAGACCTCGCCTGTCTTCATGGTCCTGTGGACCGGGATCTTACCTGGTGGAAGAAGAGTAGCTCGGGGGATCTGTTCTCTGGTCACTTAGGGGCTGATCACAACTGAGAGGTCACCACGGGAGGGGCAGGAGACAACTTACCTGCATCAAGCCAGTGGTTTTTGACTTCTCCCTTGGTCTATGGAGCCGTGTTACATGCTTGCGTTGTTTTTCCTCTGTAAGGCAGCGCTGCTCTTCCTCTCCCTGTTTCCTGGCCCATCTTGCTGGGGTTAGGGGCTCATGGTAGTGTGGGACTAACGGGGGATGTTGTCGCTTAACTGGGACTTGGGTGGGGGAGTCTAACCATGCCTGTCCCGGGCAGGTGTGCTGCAGACAGAAGGATTACTGGCAGTTTGTGAAGGACATTCGCTGGCTGAGTCCCGGCTCTGCTCATCACCTGGAGAAGGTGGGTTCTGGTGGGGAGGGGAGAGCCCAGCGGGGCTGGCAGCCTCGCCGGTGGGACAGCAGCACCTTGGCTCTTGGTCTGCTGGGGGTAAAGCAGCTCCATGGCGCGCGGGGGCTGAAGCAGCCGTGTGTTTGTGTACAAGCCACGTCCCAGGAACTCGGTATGGCTTGGGCTGAGACAATCGGCTGCTTATTTCTCCCAGGCCAGTCTCCAGCTCAGCTCAGCCGGGTGCAGCAGCATCACCAAGGGAACCGGCACAAGCGGCGCTTGTGTGCACGCAGGGGTGGTTCATGTATCTGTGCAAATCTCTGGAGGTCTGGGCTGCCCCGTTTCTGGGTTGTGCCTTCACCATGCGTTTGGTTCCTGGCGCACAGGGATGCTCTCGGCCCTCGGCTGTCCCGTGCCGACATCCGTGGTCCCCTCTGTGGATGGGCACGAGGGGCTGGCCACTGGTGGTCCCTGTGTGCAGCAGCTGGGGGGGATGTGGGGTGTGACTCCAGTTTAGCCTTTCACACTGCAGCAGCTCAGGGGTTTAGCTGTCACCTTACGTGTCAGCAAGAACATGACCGTCACCACCGGGGACAGGTTGGAGAACGTGGGGTGCCTCTGGGTCAGGGGCAAAGCGCACGGTTGGGAGAATGTGAAGGAGAAATTCACACTGCTGGTGGCTGTCAGAGGACTTTGGTTGCTGGCTGACCTTTGAAGCGTTGTTCCTCGCTGCTGCTTTTGTTTCCCTGGTGGCTGGGGAGCTGCTGGGACGCGTCGTCCTTCCCACTGACAGTGACCAACCCCTGCTTGCCTCTGCACGCCTTAACCTGTGCCTGGCGTCCCTTTGCAGTTCATCAGCCTTCAGGAGAGCGGCCAGCCCGACCCAGAGGGGGACCAGGCCATCGCGCAGCTGTGGCTGCAGCACAGCCTGCAGTGCCACTGCCTGTCAGCACAGCTGAGACCGCTCCTGGGGAACCGGCAGTACATCAGGAAATTCTACGCAGGTAAAGAGAAATGCGCTTTTTCCTTCTTATTGGGAAAATAATCTAGATGGAGACGTTTCCAAGCCATGTGGGAGTGGGACAGCAGAAAAGGTGGTTTGTGTGCGAGCGGCCGGCACTGCCAAACCACGTGGGTTGGAGGGACCCCCCGAGCAGCAGTTTTCTCCCCCCAGACACTGCCTTCCTGCTCAGCGACGCACACGTCACGGCCATGCTACAGTGCCTGGAGGCTGTCGAGCAGAACAACCCGCGGCTTCTGGCTCAGATCGACACCTCCATGGTGAGTCGAGGTCCTGGCTTTTACACCTGGCTCTTCCCAGGCACCTACCGGCTGCGGCTGCTCGTGCAAAGTCTCATTCGGGGCACACAGAGCCCTTGGGTAAGGGGCTGGGCTTGGAAGCAGCAAAAGGAGCTCCAGGAGGGGAGGAGAGCAGTGAACTGGTCCCTGCAGCCCCACGCCAGCTGCCCCCTCCCCAGAGGAGGGGAACAGCGGCTGCTTTCTGTGCACAGAGCTCCCCAGAGGAAGGCAGTTAACGAGGCTTCGTTAAATGGGGGCTGTGTTCTTTCAGCTGGCCGGCACGTCACTGCCATCCCTGTGCGCATCGGGTCCTTCTGCTGGGACAAGAGAGATGTGTGACCACGACGCTGAAGGACACGAGAGCCGTCTGCCTGGGGCACTGGGCTGCCTGGATCGTTCCTCTGAGAACCCGGTAATTTCCTGATGGGAGCCTGCTGTGTAGCTGCAAACAAAGAGCCGCTTCCCTTCTGCGCAGCAGGGTTTTTCACTCCCCATCCTCCTGCCCCCAGGGCTGTCACCTCCTTAGCTGGCTGGTGACCAGGCGCTCGCAGGTTGATTCCTTGCTGCTGCTGCTCCTTTGATGTGCAGCATCTGATGTATTAATGATGCCACCTCTCCTCAGCTTACCAGGAAGAGTGATGGTCTGGGTCCGGTGACCAAGAGCCAGAGCCTGACTGCCCTCCCTGCGTCCCCGTACGTCCCCGCTGCAGGTTGTGCGCAGCAGCGCTGCTTTGGGTCCTTCTCCAGCCTCCACCAAACAGCCTCCTCCGGCCTCTCAGGTAACGAGGGTGGGCTGGAAAGCTCAGGGTAGACTCAGAAGATTTTGCCTTTTTTTCTGCTCATGGATTCGTTGTGGTGGATGGGTGCGAGAAGATCTCTCCCCACGTTGGGAGGGAGGTCCCTGGGCTTTTCCCACGGTGGGTGGGCGTGGTGGTGTGAAGCCACAAGCTTATTGCTGTAGGGTGGTCTGCTTGTGCCAGGGCGTGTGACATCCTGCTCTTGCCTCTGTCCAGACAGGAGACCAACGAGCTCCTCTGCCAGCTCCAGCGCCAGCCAGCCCCAAGAGCACTGCCTGTCCACTCGGTCCTCCTTCAGCGAGGGCAGGTCCCCTCTGGAGCAGCCTGGCTCTGTCACCCACTTCCACATCCCCTCACCCAAAGACCCCTTCTCTCCGGCCAGCGAGATGAGCTCCAGCACCACCAGCCAGAGCGAGGACACTTGGACGGGGAGCCAGGATGACCCGCAGAGCGATGCTAACGACGGACCGGAGTACCTGGCCATCGGGAACTTGGGGCGCCGGGGCCGGGCGTGCAGCAGCGTCAGCACCAACAGCACCAAGAGCAGTAGCTCCAAACTCTTCTCCTCCAGCAGCTCCCAGAAGCTGGACTCGGTCTCGTCCCTGGGGGAGCAGGGGGCGAGCGGAGGTGGAAGCAGGGGTCTGAGCCTGTTGCGCCGGTCCAGCTTCTCAGAGGGACAGTCGGCAGCTCCGCAGAGCATCCTCAAGAAGAGCCACGTGCGCTCGCACTCTGACACCAATGTGGCTTCGGGGAAGTTGCACGGTAATGGGATGGCTTTCCCGGGTTGGCTGTGGGGTGTGGGAGTCCATGGTACTGGGAAGCTGGTGCTGGCCGCCCCTTTGACTCCCTGGATCAGATCGTCGAGGGGAACAGCGGGCGAGCGGTTGGGAAATTTGGTCTTAGCCCATAGCTTTCATCCTTCACACTGGAGGGATGGGCTGACATCTTGCTTCCCAGATGCCCTGGGCCAGTCTGTTATTGATATTGGCAGCTTTTACCAAAAACCTAGGAAATGGCAGTGATGCCGTGGCATTAGCCATCCTGCTTCCCTGCTGGCCTTGCCAGCCGGGGCATGGGGCCATGGCAGGGCACTGGGCTGGGGTTTGGGCTCATCTTACTGGTAGGATGTCTTCCTACTGGTAGCCTGCTCAGTCCTCCTGCGCTCTTGAGTGGGTGAATGCATGGGGCGGGGGGAGAGGGATGTGAGGGGATAACCAGTTTGCAGGAGTCTGCTCCACCAGTGCTGTTGTCTTCGTGGGAGAAGTGGAGGTCCTTGCTGAGTAGTAACGAGTCTGTCTCTGTTTTCTCTCCCTTAATGCTGCCCTCCTCCTCTGTCTGCCCAGGAGGCCTCAGGGATATCACCATTATAATAGAAGATCCAGTGGCAGGTTTGGGAGCCAGTGTAACAGCCCTTCATTAGTGATCATTGCATCAAGTTCAGGAATTCCATCAACCCATTACTGTCCATTTAGAAAAGCACAAAAAATTATTTCTTCCCTGTGTCTCAGTTGATGCTTTGAAGGGTGGTCGGGTTTATGCATGCGACCTGACTGAAGATCCCAGCTTGGTTTTTGGGAGCAGTGGACCAGACCCTGAAGGGCACCAAGCTCCCCTGCATGGCATTAGGAGTACTGGCCACCAAGTCCCCGAGCTGCGTCCCCTGCTCCTACCTCCACCCCATGACCTCGGGAGCCAGGAGAAGTTTCCTCTCTCACCTAGCGAATGGGGGCTGGCAGCTAGGCAGGCGTGGGCTTGAACATCTTCTTTTTCCTTTCATGTAGCGGATCTGCAGCACAGGGAGGTTTGGTTTTGCATCTGTTTTCTTTTGCATCTGTTCAACGGCAGCAGCACCGGGTTTGTCCTGCTCACATCTGGGTGCTGAGGGCTCTGGGGCTGGGAAGACTCCTTCCTCTGGAGGTGGTGGGCATCCAAACAGATGTGTCCAGCCTTGTGCCCTGCTCCAGCAGAGGATGCTGGGCACTGCCTCACTTTGCCCTTCAGCAGTAGGCTCTGGTGTTGGTGGCATCCCCCAGGCTGGTGATTGTAAGGTGGTTTCCACAGTGGTTTCCATGGTGGTTGAGGTGGCTGTGGGAGACCCTGCCAAGCTACAGCACTGAGCTGTGAGAGCCTCCCAGCCCAACGGGTCTCCTTTGTCACCCAGCCTTGGGGTAGGTTGTTCCCAAGCCCTGTCCTGGTGGCTGCTGCTTCGTGGTCTTGGCTGGGAGATGCTGCTGTTGGTGGGCTTGGGAGCCTCCAGCCACATTGGGGTCGTGGCACAAAGCCGGGAGCAAAGAGGAGTTGGAGGTGGAGAGGATGAGGTTGCCCTTCTGTTGTGCTTGGGACATCATCCAGTGCCTGCCCCATGTCCACACCCGTATGCTCCTGTCCTGCTCCAGTCGGGGAGTTTTCAGTCTCCTTCAGCAGTTCTCCGTCACGCAGCCGCTCTGTCTGGGTGCTCCCTGCGGCTGTGGCTCTCCGTAGAGCACCGGCCGCTGTTGGTCTCCGGCTGGCTCCTGGCAGTGCCCACCGGCTCAGCCTGGCCAGGAGTTGCACCGTGGTGCGTGCGTGGGGCAGAGCCTTGCCCACAGCCCGTGTAGGTCACCTTCAGCACGGCAGCCCAGGCTCCTGGCTTCTAGCTGAGCAAGAGTGTGTCCTTCAGATGCCTCCTTCCCCTGTTGTCCAAGCTGCTTTACAGGGCTGGGAGCCCCACAGATCCCTTGGCTGCTCAGGTTTTTGCCTTGTCTCATCCCTTGGAGATGCTCCAGCAGGAAGAAGGGGCTGGCAGAGCCGCTTGCTGGAGGCTATTGTGTCCCCTGGAAGAGAGGAAGGCTCAGGACTCAACTGCTCCGTGGTTCTCATGAGCTTCTCTCCTTCTTTCCCCCTCCTCCTCCTCCTCTCCTGCCTGAAACACCCTTCTGGCTTTGTCCCCTCCCGAGCTTGCCCTCAGCTGCGGCACGGAGCAGGCCAGCCGAGCAGAGACGTCCCTCCTTGCTCCCCATCCATCTGTACCTGTCTGTGTGATGTTGAGCCCACTCCATTTCACCCCATGCAATGGCTGGATCACCTCCGGGAAACTGATGTGTCCCTGGTGTCATCCTCCCTTCCAGAGTCCCGCGGCGATGCAGGCGAAGGGAGAGGGCTGGTCTCTGCTTCCACCCAGAGCAGTGAACTGAGCACCCCCAGCTCCCTCTACATGGAGTACGGTGAGTGCAGCCAGCCTCCGCGGGGGCACTCACTCCTGCTTGAGGTCCTCCATCGGCTGTGGTGGCCTCAGCTTGGGGGACCTGCTTGTGGGATGCTGCTCGGGTGCTGGCAGGGCTCGTCAGCGTGGGGATAGCAGCAGGTCGCTCCCTTATACGTTTGTCTCTTGCTTTTGTAGACTCTGGTCAGTACCTGAGCTCCGGGGAAGGGATGTTCAGAAGACCCTCAGAAGGGCAGTCCCTCATCAGCTACCTCTCTGAGCAGGACTTCGGCAGCTGTGCTGACCTGGAGAAGGTGAGGGAGGCAGCAGCAGCCTGCTGGCAATGGAGAATGTCTCTTGCTGCAGGTTCAGTGATACTTCCCTCCCTGGAGGAGGTAATCCCACAGCATTTCCTGCTGTCGAGCCGTGCGCAGAACTTCAGTGTTGGGTTCCTCAGGGGTGTCTGGTGGCCAGGATCTGCCCATCCAGCGTATGCACAGCAGCTTTGCAATGCATGAGGGCTCCTCCATCCTCTTTGTGGCATGCCCCTTGTGTTCTGTGAGTATTCATGTGCCCAAGAAAGTTTTAGTGTCTAGGTACCCATAGAAGAGTCAGGTTTGGTGGGGTCCGCAGGAGTTAAGGTCTTTCTGCCACCCTCCATGAGTTCTTTCCTGTCACAGGTGGGGAACAAGATTTTGCCAAACCTTCCTAGTTTCTCCATGGTAAAGCCTTGGATGCTTTGCTCTTGCCTTGCAGGAAAACGCCCACTTCAGCATCTCGGAGTCCCTGATCGCTGCCATTGAGCTGATGAAATGCAACATGATGAGCCGGCAGCTGGAGGAGGAGGAGGAAGACAGTGACAAGGAGATCCAGGAGCTGAAACAAAAGATTCGCATTCGGCGCCAGCAGATCCGCACCAAGCACCTCTTCCCTACCTGCCAGGAGATGGGCTCAGACAGTGAGTGATGTCTTTTGGGCTTGTCAGCTGGTGGGATGTGGGTTTTCTGTCTGTTGCCTGTCCTTATAAGCATCCCACCTTCCTGCCTGTTCATGGGAAACAATCATATTGCAGCCAAGGTGTTGCAGAGATTTGTGAAACTCTGATGCTGTTGAAGACCACAATGTGGCTGATCCTGTACACTGGTAACACTTGTGCGCTGCTGGCGCTGAGTTACGGAATGTCATTCCCTTTTGAACCCATAGTGTTTTCCATCCATTTGTCCGTGCCCTGGCCATACCTGGGTATCAGCTTCTCCCTTAGCTGGTAGGGACCCTTCAGACCTCTTCCACTGATGTGTTGCCTTTCTCCCAGGTCTTGTGGCGACAGACAGCGGGTCCCAGTTCAGCTCCCACGGCTCCATGCGGCTTTCAGACTCCGGTTCTGCGGACGATGTGGAAGAGTACGAGATCCGAGGTAAGGGGGAATGGCTGCGTCGGCTTTGTGCGTAGAGCCAGGCTTCTCCTTGGTGTGGTTGCGTTGAGGTCAGTCCCGCTGAGGAAGAGCATGTCACCCTGGCCTTCAGGATGGCTTTGCCCAAACAACTGGCTGAATTCTGAGCATGAGCAGAGCAATCAGTTTCCTCTCATGTGATGGCATGATTTTCCTTCAAAATCCTCTGTAACCTGGAGCATTCAGTGCCTCTGGCTGGTAGGTGGTTTCCATTTCATCACCTGGTCCACAGAGAGGCTGCCACAGCTGCAGAGAGACGGGAGAGCTGCCATCCCGCTCTCCTCCTCCTCGGGAAGAAGGAGCCTTAGCTCTGGCCGCTCCTCTCCCGGGTGGCATTGGTGGGTGCTGGTCACATCCTGACCTGCAATACCTGCAGTCTCTGCTCCGGGCAGCTGGGCTGCCTGAGCTTACTGGCCACAGGAGACCTGTCTGGGTCCCTGGGTGAGCCTTGCGCATCCTCCTGGATGGATGACGTCTCAGCAGTACCTGCATCTCACTGGCTTTAAAAAGGAGGAGGAGCAGTCCAGTCTCCAGCTGTACACATTGTTGTCACTTGACTGTTGACAGCAAAGCCCTCGCTTCAGTCCCTGAGGGCTCGATTTTGGGCTCAGTGTTGAAGCCCATGGAGGGATGTGTGAATTCAATGCCGGGCTTCTCTCGTGCGGGTGCTGCTCTTGTGTTTTGCCCTTTCTCTCTGGCCTGGCCGAAGCACTGAAGTCAACTATTTTGTCATCACCGTGTTATACAGATGGTAACGATGGATCTAACCTGATTCAAATGTCCAAGAACGGCCTCTCAGTGTCAATGGCTTCCTTGTTCTCAGGTAGTACCCCGCCGTGCTGCCCCGCGGCACGCGCGCGTGTGTGTGCAAGGCGTGTGTGTGTATGTGCACGTGCACACTTCTGGGAAATCTGCCCGATTTGGGAACGGTGGACTGTATCATCCAGGCGTTGGTGGGATGATATGGCAGGATGGAGTGGAGAGGAGGCAGAGGAGCTCTGTGCTGGGCTCCATACCCCAGGGCGTTTTGCCACGCGATATTTTGGATATACCAAACGTGCCTGCTGTGGTGAAGACCTGTCTTGCCTGGGGTGGGCTCGGCAGGGCGATGGCACAGCTTTGTGTTTCTGTAGGCGCTGAAGGCTGAGCCTGGGCTGGATAAGAGCAGAGTCCCCTTCAGGGTGGGACCACGTCTCCATCCCAGGTGTCTTGGGGAGCGTTACCCGGCTTGGCTTGGCAGAGCTGGCAGTGCCACAGCTCTGATCCGAACCACGGCCGACCCTTCCCATCCCGCTTGGAGAAGAATCCTTACAGAAAGAATTCCTGGAGGGAAAAGTAGTGAGAGCAGACAGGGCACAGGCAGTTTGTTCACCCTGGAGGCCCTGGGCAGCAGGTCTTGCGGAGCGATTTGATTGTTTACAGTGCTGTTAGATAATCCTCCCAGTCTGCTGGCTGCCTTTAAATAACCCTCATGTGCTCCCTGTTTGCTTTAGCAAGGGAACAGCCGACAGGGGCTGCCGTGATCTCTCTGTCAGGCGTCTGGAGCCAGCACTTGGTCCTGCCAGAGCTGCTGGTACTCAGAGCTTCCTCGTCAGCCCCGCTGTGTCCTGTGTTTGCAGCCCAGGGGTTTAGTCCGGGAGGGCTCATCCTGGCCTGAAGCTGGCATACGGAGGCTGTGGTGATGTCCTTGGGTTTGGGGGGCTGTTCATGACCCTCTTGGGGACTATCCCACCTGGTGGCAGAGGCGTTCTGGGCAACTAACTGGAGGCTTTTGGGGAGTGTCTCCAGTTCAGGTTGGGAAGCGAGCGGCGGCAGGATCCCAGTGCTAGTCCCCTGGGAGACTAGGGTCAGATCCCTGCCATCCCTGAGACGATGCCAGTGCCCGAGCATGCCGGCTCTGCCTCACCGTTATGCTTGGCCCACACTGTGCCCTGCTGTTTGCTCGTGTTTGTTGGGGTCTAGGGCCATACGGTGCCTTCCTGCGCAGAGCTGAAGGGACCAGAGCACTGAAGGTACGTCTGGCTGCTGCCCTACATGGTTGGGAGGCTGTGTTTGCCTGAATTCCCCGTTTTCTGCAGCTAGAAGTCAGTTCGCATGATGGAGCTATGTGAATTCCTCCCCATTAGGATGCTTTCCTGTGCCCGTTTCTAGCCATGGATGTCAAACGAGGGTTAAGCATCCGTGCTGAACTCCACCAGCGTGAACTCATGGGCAAGACTGGGACTTGCTCCCCTTGCTGCCAGGCTCTTCCAAGGGGCTGCGATTCCCCAGGCTTCGGTGTGTGGTTGGTGCCTGGCCAGGATCAGATGGGCTCTGGGCAGGTCCACGAGGCTGAGCTGCTGGGGTGAGGAGCAGGGACCTCGAGCTGTGCCTCCTCCAGCCGGGCACTGGGCCAGGGGATCCGCAAGCCTGTGTTTGGGGTGGTGTGGTCACTGCAGACCCCGTTTCTGGAGCTCCCCAGAGGTACAAAAGATAAAACCTGCTGGCTGAAGGTTGTGGCATTGGCCTCTTTTCTGTCCTGACCTGTAGTCCTTTCCCCTTGCATGCCCTCCTTCCCTTTTCTGGGAGTCTTGTCTGCAGTGAAGCAGGGTTCCTGCCTGGAAAGAGTCTCCCATCCCAGTGTCCTTCTGCCGTTCAGATTAATTCCCTGTTGGGGTTTAACACCAAAACCCACTGGAGTGAAGGAGATGAGTGATGAAAGTACCACTGGGCACTGCCTGGTACCCAAGGCTGGCACTGAGGAGGGATGCGGGGCAGCCCAGGGCTGATGGGGAGCTGATGGAAGGGTGGAGAGAGCACAACCCCAGTGTCCTGCACCTTTTCTTGAACCGCTTCTTCCTCAGAAGATGTGTCTGTGGCCTCTGCAGAGGGCTGGTCCCCGTGGCTGCTGACCTGCTCCCTGCATGGACGCCAACATTTCTCCTGAGTGCTGGGCACAGGCTGCCAGCCCCGGCTGTGCAGTTGGTGACAAGCTGTGGCATGGCCACCGCCTGACCTTACGAGTTGCGGTCAAGTAGAGAGATAGGCTCTGCATCCCATTGCTAATCCCTTGCAGCACCTACACTGCGTGTACAGAGCTGCTAATCCTTGCTAACCTTGCTGCCCTGCCCTCCTGGCTCCTGTGTGCGTACTGTCTCAGGCCATGTCACCACTAGGACTTGGTGTGTGACCTGGACCAGCAGCCACTTGTCTCCCCCAAGCCCCCGGCTCACTGTTTTCACAGCATCCCACCGTGTCCTTCCCTTGTCACTCCGACAGGGGACTGGTTACACCTCACCTCTCCTTGCTGCTGCGTGCCACTGGTAGAAGTCGATGCTGTAGTTCTCGTGCTTTTGAACAGCTTGATGAGTTTTACCGTGAAGCTTTGGTTTGAAATGCGTGTGTCCCCCTGCCCTGCCCCATCTGCTCCACCTTGTCTGTTTGTGATTCAGATGCAGACATCAAGAGGAACCCAGACTCCAGCAGGAAGTCCTTCCTCTCCTCGGAGTCCATGTACGTCTTTGGCTCGTGGCGTTCCATCTTGGTACCAGGTTCCCCTTCCTGCACAACTCTGCTCCTCACCGTGCTTCAGCTGCTGTTCTGCACTGGAGCAGACATCCCTCCCTCCCTCCCTCCACCCATCCCTCCATCCCTCCTCCATCCCTCCCTCCATCCCTTTACTTACCAATGGGGCGCAGGGTCCTTGTCTTAAATGTGGGAAGAAGCACCTGGGGTGATGGGGATATTCCCAAGAGGTCGATATGATATGACTGGTGTCAGGAGAGGTGCTAGTAGGTGGGAGGCTGGGGAGAAGACCTGGCACAAGCTGGAGCATCTGGACTGGCTGCGGGCTCTGACCCTCCCCTGCCTCCCCGCTCTCACCTGTCACACTGCTGCCACCTTCTCCAGCCCTCGCTGCTGGGCTGTGCCCAGAGGTGGAACCGCTGGCTCACGGTGATGCTCACAAACCGTGCGGTGCAGCAGCGGCTTAAACGTGAAGTGCTGGGTCCTTTTGCCGTACCGCCTGGGGTGCAGAGGTGGGAGCGATGGGAAGGTACATCACCTGTTTTAAGCACTGCTGCTGTGTTAATGCTCTGAAAACAAGACCCCTTGGGATGCAGAGACCCCTGTGTCCCTGCTTGGCAGCCTCTCGGGTAGGTTCATACTGGGAGAGCTGTTACTTCTGGCTCCTACAGACACTGGCTCTCGCTTTGCAGCTTTCCCTGCAAACAGGCACAGGTTCTGTTAGGTAAGGTATTTTCTGCTTGCCTTTCTAAACAGTCATCATTGTGCCATTAGCCAGCTGCAAAGACAGAAATCCATCACGTGTATCAGTTTTAAGCCTGTGTAGCAGTGCAGAAATAAGGTAGCAGAATTGAAGGGAGCACTTTTGGCTTGAGCTGGGACTGACATTGGGGGCTGAGACCCGGTACTGACCCCTTCCTTTGCTGTCTAGATCCCACTCCTTCCTCAATTCCAACTCAGCGGAGGCTGTGGCCATGGGCTTGCTGAAGCAGTTTGAGGGCATGCAGCTCCCGGCTGCCTCGGAACTGGAGTGGCTGGTCCCCGAGCACGATGCCCCGCAGAAGGTAAGAGTGTGAGTCCCTGGTCACCGATTGCATTTGGTTGCTCTTCTCTGAGCCCTTGGCTTCAGCCCACTGCTCAGGGGCTTTGCTAGTCCCAGTGATCCCTTTGTGGAGCTGGAGGAGGGGTTTTCTCTGGGCTCCAGAGGTGGGTGCAGCTGAGTGGGGCTCTGCCACTGGAACCTCCTAAGGCAGAGCGCCCGGATCCCTGGGGACAGCCCTTCTCCAGCCCCTGTTCAGCTGGAGCAGCAGCTCCATGCCGGGCAGTTTTCCAGGGGGCTGCAGCTGCAAGTTTCTGGCAGGACAGCATTGCCTGTGTGGTACCAGGCAGGGATCTGACCCTCTTGCCTGCCTCTCCCAGCTCCTGCCCATCCCCGACTCTCTGCCCATCTCTCCCGACGACGGAGAACACGCTGACATCTACAAGCTGAGGATTCGGGTGCGTGGAAACCTGGAGTGGGCTCCACCGCGACCGCAGATCATCTTCAACATTCACCCAGCCCCAACGTAAGGACCCGCACGGCCGAGAGCTCTCTGGGAACCTGCCCTTTCCAACCCTTTTCCATCAACACCAAGGTTCATAATCCTCTCCTTCCCGCTTGGCCGCCGGGGCTTCCCTGCTCTGAGCCCGGTAGATCCACGGTGGTCACCACCGGCTGCTGGTGCTGTGAGATGGAGCCAGCACGTGCGGTCGGTGCCTTTGGTGTGCACCAGGGCACAACAGGGCTTTTCCCTTTGGATTTGCTGACCACACTTAAGTGGCGAAGCCTGTGGCCATCTCTGCCATCCAGACCTGCATCAGTGCCTGTCCCCTGGTGCCAGGTGCCATGAGGGCTGGACTCACGCGTGTCATCTTCTGTCTCTGGGCAGGAGGAAGGTGGCCGTGGCCAAGCAGAATTACCGATGTGCAGGCTGTGGCATCCGGACGGATCCTGGTGAGCGCTGGGACCCTGACCCGTAGCTGGAGAGTGGGGAAGAACCTGGGAACAAGCGGGCAGGCGCAGAGTGGGTGGGTGGTGACAGAGCTCAGCACAAGATCCCTGGGGAGATGCTCTGGTGCCTTTGCCAGCTCTGCCTGCACGTCGGCGTGCACTGCCCACGAGGAGCCTCCTTCTCCCGGTCACGGGGCTGGTGGAGGCGAAGAGCAGCCAGCCCTTTGGAGGTGACTCTTCTCAGGCAAAGTCATCTGTTGGGGTCCTTTAGCTCCCGGCAGGTTCTGCTGTGGGTACAGCTGTGGAGCTCTGTGACCAGCCCTATTCCCCGAATGTGTAGGTAGATGTGGCTGCACGGGACCATTGTGGTCCCAAAGGCTTTTGCAGCTGGCAGGGATGCTTGCAGACGCCAGCGTTGAGCGTTCTGGGGCTGGAGGGGGTGCTGGCAAGGCAGACTGCCTTCCTTGTTGGAAATGCCGAGCAATGCTGGGGGTCCAGTGTGTGGCTGGGCAGAGCCCACGCCTCGGCTGACCTCCCTGTCTGCTTGGGCTTGGCCAGATTACATCAAGCGGCTGCGGTACTGCGAGTACCTGGGGAAGTATTTCTGCCAGTGCTGCCACGAGAACGCCCAGACCGTCATCCCCAGCCGCATCCTGCGCAAGTGGGACTTCAGCAAGTACTACGTGAGCAACTTCTCCAAAGACCTGCTGAGCAAGATCTGGAGTGACCCACTCTTCAACGTGCAGGACATCAACCCTGCCCTGTACCGGAAAGTGAAGGCTCTCAACCAAGTGTGGGTAAGAGCCTTTCCACGCTTTCCTGAGGGGGTTTGGGTGAGGTGGGCGGCTGCCGATTGTAAAACATATTCCAGGGAAGCTGGGGAGAAGCAGGTGTTGCTGCTTTTGAGGCTTAAAATGCGTTTCCATTCACATCTTGTTCTTTGCCCAGTGATGCAGGAGTTCCAGAAGGAATTTCTGCCTGGCACCCAGCTGGGCTTCAGCTGATCTGCTGGAGAATGTGCCGATGGTTGTGCTCGCTTTGCCGTGTGTGGTGTAAACACTGCGGTGGCAGGGGAGCAGCTGAGGAGCAGCAGTTGTTTCACCAGCGCAGGGCAGTTTGGCCAAGGGCTGTGCTCTGTTTACTGATTCTCGTGTCCCCCCTTCCTCTCCAGCTGCTGCGAATCCAGCTTTTCCACATGAAGAACATGTTTAAGACATGCCGGCTAGCTAAAGAGTGAGTCCGGGGATGTGAGATGAAGCTGTTTTGCTGTCCTCGATCTGTCCCGTGGCAATTTGCACTGGAGATCTATGCAATGAGCAACGGGGAGGCGGGAGTGGAGGGGGGGAGAACGTCCAAGCAGTGGAGAGAGGGGCTTAGCGGAGTCCCTTCGCTCTGAGCTCTGGTTTCTCTGTCCTGCAGCCTCCTAGACTCCTTCGATGCGGTGCCTGGACACTTGACAGAGGATTTGCACCTCTACTCACTGAGCGACCTCAGCGCCACGAAGAAGGGGGACCTGGTGCCTCGCCTGACGGAGCTCCTGAAGGCAGGCAGCCTGCACGTCGAGAAGTGCGTGGTAAGGGCTCCTCGCCTGCCTCCCGCACAGCCCCACGCCCTCGGGAGCACCCTTTGGAGCCGGCTTTGCTGCGTAGATAACTGATGGGGAGCAGGGCAGCCACCGAATTAACTGACTCGGTGCTAGCTGCTCTGGTCTGCTCCACAGAGCTGCTACCCAGCACACGTGGGATGTTTCTTTTACCCCATTTTGCCTCTCCATTGCCCCTGACACGTGATGGGTTCTGCCTCGCTGTGTGCTGTGCTGGGCAAGGGTGCGTGGTTAGAGCAGGGCACCGGGTCCTGCTGTCTGCTCTGCTCTGCCTCCAGCCCAGCTGACCAGGGAGATGAGCATCATTTAGCTGCTGTTTCCTCGCTTCTTCTCCTTCCAGCTGTGCCAAGCCAAAGGCTTCATCTGCGAGTTCTGCCAGAATGAGAGCGACATCATCTTCCCCTTTGAGCTCAGCAAGTGCAGGACATGTGAAGGTGAGATGCTGGGCAGAAGCAGGGAGGGGACAGAGCCTGGGGCCAGCAAAGTCTGCCTCTTCATTTCGAGTGGCGTTTGTGCTCAAGAGAGGTGCGGAGCCGGAGCCAGCCAGAGCAGTGTGCCTCTGTGCGTGGCCTGTGTCTGCACCACGTTACCGCAGCAGCAGCAGGAATTCTGAACTGGCTTGAAATGGCTCCTGACATTGGTTGCCTTGGTTTGGCAAGCGCAGTGCCAGAGACAACTCGGGACAGAGTCGCTGTTTCCTTGGAGAATCAGGACAGTTTGGGGAGGGATATTGTGCGGAGCAGGAAACCTCCCTCCTGTGCTCCCAAAGGCTTTGCAAGCCAGTGCAGGGACGCTGCAGCGTGACTTCTTGCTGCTTCCAGAATGGTGTCAGACCCCTGCTTCTGGTGCTTGTTCAGCCGTGGTTTTTGTTTGAAATGTCCTCCTGGACAAGCCTGGAGCATCCCTACCCGGGGTGTGGGCGCTGGGTGGTCTGTGTTGGCGCCCACCAGCCCTCAGCCGTGCTCTCTCCCTCTCCCCGCAGAGTGCAAAGCCTGCTACCACAAATCCTGCTTCAAGTCCACCTGCTGTCCCCGCTGCGAGCGGCTCCAGGCACGGAGAGAGCTGCTGGCCAAGCAGAGCATGGAGTCCTACGTCTCCGACTACGAAGACGAGCTGGAGCAACCGGAGGCAGTGGCAGCCACATGAGCCTGGTGCAGCAGAGGAGCAGGTTGGGGGTTCATTTATGTGCGTGGCCTTCGTCACCAGAGACTGAGCCCTGCGGACCCGAGATGAGGAGCACTGGCAGGAGGCCTGGAGCGCTGTCTCAAAGGGATCTGCTTTCCTCCGTACCCTAGTGCTGGGCTGGGGAAGGGACATCTTCCATCATCCGGGTCTGCTCCAGGTACCGCTTGCACCCCTTGGGGAAGGGCAGCGGCTCCGGTCTGTCCTGCAGGCTGAATGGGACCCTTTTCCAAGCGGTCGCTGGTGCTGGGCTGGGCAGGTCTGTGCTGCTGGTCCTCATGCCCTCCTGGTCCCCCGGCGTCAGCACTTTCTGCTCGTCAGCTGGATACTCATCAGCTCTGGCCACGTCTGCTCCTCAGAGGGGAGAAACCAGGTCTCTGAGTCCTCCCATCCCCTGTGCTGCTGCTGGGGGGCTGTGCACGGAAGAGGGGTGGGCGTTTGGGGTTGGGTGTACACTTGACAGCTCCCCTTCTCAAATCTGCCTCAGGACACTGCTGAAGAGCAGTTGCTCTCACGCTGGGATCAGAGCAGAGGCGGTGGCAGTGATGACAGTGCCACATTCCTGCCTCACCTCTCCGTGCCGTCCGTGCTGAGCCTTTCCCTGCCCGCAGCCGGCGCTGCCGAGGGGCATGACCCCGGAGCAGCTGCACACAGGCACCAGTGCCGCTGGGATTTCTGCAGAGGCAGGTCCCCATGGCTGGAGGATGTGGTAAGCGAGGCTTCCAACCCTGCCTCCTTCTCATGCTGCTAGTCTGTTCTCCTGGGGGGGGACGTCCTCCTCCAAGAGTGACATGGGACCTCACCCTGGTGGCACCAGGACCTGCCTTGCGTGCAGCTGCCTTCTGCCTGCACGTGCAGCTGATGCGGGGAAGGCTCAGCCATCTGGCCACATCCCCCCAGCCTTTGTCTTGGTTTGTTCTTTTAGGTTGGTTTTTGGTTTTTAATCTGCCAGATTTGGTTTTATTTTTTTAATGCAATTGTTTGTATTTTTAACTATGTCCCGTCCCCCCAAGGAGGTGCTGCTTGAAATGCCTCTTTAAGGGGCACGCGATCTGCTTGGGACTCACCGGTATAAACCCTCCAGGGCTGTCCTGCTCCTGGTTCCTCACCCCAGGATGGGGCTGGCATTTGCCAGGTGTCCCCTCTCCCAGCAGATTTCCTGCCTCCCCCCCCAGGAGAGGGGTTCCTGAGCCAGGCAAAGCCTCGGGCTTTCCCAGCTCCCGTGCTGCAGGGTGGCCAGGCAGCCTACTCCTGATGTGGGGTGCACAGGGGAGAGGGTTTTGGCACCAGGGTGCTGCGAGGCATCGGTCCCTTGCTGCTGCAGAGCTGCCTGCCCTGACTGATGGCTCTGCGGGGTTGGACCCTGCGGTACTGGGTGAGCTCTGGGCTAGTGCTCAGTTAAGGAGGTGCCTCACGATCGCAGGGGGATGCTCTAGCCCATGGCATCAGTGGGCATCCAGTACCACCCCAGCACGGGGGGGATGTGGGGTGTTTGGAAGGATGGTGTGGCCTGCGTATGTGCAAGAAGGGTGGTGAGGGACCGGGGAGCACTACGGTGGGAGAAGGCATCTGGGGGCATCTGGGGCACTGGCTTGTGCAGTGGCTTGAGGCGGGGATGTGACCTCTCGTGGGAGGGTTGGGGTGGGGATAGAGGGTGGGACCAGGAAAGGTGGCTGCATGCCTTGGTCAGGGAGGGTGACTGCAAGCAACATCTCTCCCCAACTCTTCAGTATCCTGGCAAAGCTGGGTCTAGCCTGAGAAAGGGAGTTCAGCTCCCCATTCGCTCCCCTGGGGTTTTTGCCTCCTCCTGTCTTGCTTCTGCTTGTTTTCCCCAGGAGAGCAGCTGCTCTCCCGCTCGCTCTCCCTCTCTGCAAGCCCTGGGGCTGTCAGACACTGGTCCACCTTGGTCTTACCTGTCCCCAAGCCCAAGCGGAGCCCTCCTGCTGCTGCCTGGAGCTGGCACCCCCTTCCCTGGAGCTGCCTCAGCAGCACACCTCCATCCACCCTATTTTGTTTGAAGCACTTTAATGTCTTGGGACAGCAGCCGAGAGCCTGCTCCTGTCCCTTTCTAGAAGCACTGACTATGTTTAGAGAAGAGGGAAGGGATTTTGGCTTATTTGTGGTTTTTCACCCTCCACCATGGACTTTGTCTAGAAGCAGCAGGACTTGCAAACCTGGTGGAGGGATCCAGGGCATGGTTGTGCCCAGCACTGATG
Source organism: Syrrhaptes paradoxus (assembly GCA_013400615.1). NCBI lineage: Eukaryota > Metazoa > Chordata > Aves > Pterocliformes > Pteroclidae > Syrrhaptes > Syrrhaptes paradoxus. The sequence goes on from VZTO01024679.1 coordinate 55,654, forward strand.
CTGCTGCCCAGCACTGACTGCTCTGAGCAACGCTGGTACTGGCCGAGGCAGTGAGCTCTTTGTAAAGGAGAGTGAGGGGCTGCCCTGGCCATAAACTGGAGCCCTTCCCCGGGACTATTGCACAGTGGAGCAATGGAAATGCCGTCCCTAATAAACTGTTCATAAGGGGCCTGGTTGTATCGTACCATCATTTCAGGGGGGGTAAGGGTGGGTGTCCCTCGCCCCTGGGGTCAGTGCTGCAGTGCCCACTGGCCCCTGGGGCAGGGAGGGAGAGGGATGTGCCATCTGATGGCAGGGGAGGGACAACTGGTGATGCACAGCCAGATGTCCCAGGGAGGGGGATATTGTCACCATCTATATCCATCACAAATTTAATCCAGGGTTGTGGCCGTCCCCTGCAAACTGCCCCCTGGCCTCACAAGCACAAGCCCCTGCCTAAGTGGCTCTGTGTGACACCTGTCCCTGTCCCCATCCTGAGCCTGCCCCAGCGCCTAGCAGAAGGGCCCAGGGGCATGGCCGTGGCTGCCCCATCCCTGTCCCACCTAGCCTGGCTCTCCCCTTGCAGCGCTGTTGCGCATCACCCCATAAACACCATAGACACAGGATGTACAAACCGTAAACTTTAAAACAGCTGTTGGAAGGTGCTTGGGCAAGCCCTGCACCGTGCTGGCTCTGCATGGAGCCAAGCAGGGCTTCCCTGGGGGAAGGACAACACGAGGAGCTGGTTTCTGGGGACTTTTCTGCAGAAAAGCCCTGCTCAGCCTGAAGCTAAGCTGTGGTTAGCAGCAGCCATGGAGACTCAGGATTAACTCCTAAGCACAGTGGTTATAGAAAATGTTCCTGGTAGGCACAGGCATGCTGATGCTGGCCCTCCAAACCCGCGGCCACAGAAGGGCCCTGCGCAGCCCCCCCCAGAGCACCAGCAGCTGCCCACTGCGGCAGCTCAACCAGGGGGTGATGGCAGAGAAAAGAAACCTGCAAAATCCTGGAGTTTGTCAGAGTGAGCCCTTCGCCAGCGCCCAGGGCGATCGATCCCTGTCCGGGGTGTGAGGTGGAAGGTGGCACCTTGGCAAAGGCACATTTGCCCCCAGCACAGAGGGACAGGAGCCATCTCAAGCCCTGCTGTGCCCATCACGGGGCGTAGCGCTGCTCGAACTGGCCCACGTTGAACTTGCGCTTGCAGCCGGCGTAGTTCATGTAGCGGATCTTGCCGAAGACAGCCCGCTCTGTCCAGCCGTGGTCGTGGATGCCGCAGATGGACCAGAGGCAGCCTGCCGGGCACAGGGACAGGGTGTCAGCACTCCCCTGTGCTCCAAGGCACCCGGAGAGCAGGGGGATGCGGGTGCAAAGCAAGACAGGCTGGAGCATCAGCTTGGGTGTCTACAGAGAGCCCTCCTCACCCCACCATGGCCTCAGCTGTCAGAGATAAGCTCCCCCACCCCATGTGTTCCCTCCCCACCCCCCCCAGCTTGCCTACGTAACCGTTGGGGTCCCTCCCGTCCAGCTCGTAGCGGTCGTTGAGGTAGATGGCAAAGCGCAGGGCTTCCTCAGGGGAGTGGGTCCACTCCAGGATCTTCTTGGCCCAGTACATCCGCAGGAAGCCGTGCATCTTGCCCTCCCGGACCATTTGGAGCTGGGGGTAAAGGAACAGGCACAAGGGTCGGTCCCTGCCAGCTACCCTCTGCCCCCGGGAAAAGGCTCAGAGGGGACACACGGGACGCTACCTGGGCGGCATTCCAGAGAGGGTCATGCGTGGTCCCCTGCTCCAGCTCCTCCAGCGTGTAGAGAAAAGGCCTCTTGTCTTTGGCATGGAGCTTCAGGGTGGTTTGTGCCCAGCTGTAAGCACCTGTGAGAAAGGGACAAGGAGCAACGCTGAGCAACCTGGGGCCCCAGGGAGGGCTGGGGAATGGGGCTGCTCTGGGCACCGTGCCCTGGAGGCACCAGCCTTGAAGGGAGCATCCACCAGCTCCTGTCCTACCTCCAGAAGCTACCAAATGACAGCACATTAGTGCCCCCACAGCCCAGAAACAGCATTGCCAAGTTGGGGTGACCAGTTGGGTACCAGCCTGGCCCCCAGTGTTGCCCACCCGCCCCGGGATGCTACCTTGCACGCTGTCATAGTGCTCGTTGTAGTAGCAAAAGTTTTCAGCCAGCTCCCGCCGCACCACAGCCTCCTCCACAAACGTGTCCACTGACTCCTTGTACTTGTGCCGGTGTTTCTGCACCTCCAGGATGGCTCGTTGGGTGGAAACCTGGCCTGGGGACACAGAAAGCGAGCAAGTCGGGCTGCTGGTCTGAGCCTCCATGCTTGGTCCTGCTGCGGGGTGGGAAGCCTGGGACACTCACCAAAGTGGAACCACGGGGACAGGTTGCTGAGTGCCGCCTTGTTGGGGTCGTTCCGGTGAGAGCCGAAGTATTTCAGCCGCTCTGCGATGAAGGACTGCAGCACCGCCATCCCCGCGGCCGTGCCGGGGGTCGCCCACTCCACCTCCTTCACGGTGCGGTCCACCTGCAAGCTGGAGTAACAGGCCTCCCAGGTGATGGGCTGGGCAGCAACCAAGCAGTGTGAGTGCATTTGGAGATGCCAGGGCTGTCCAGAGTGTTATGTCCCCTGGATGTGCCCAGCCACCAAGTCCCCAGATCATGCTAACCTTGTCCCCTTACCCAGCCCTGCATGGCAGAGATGTGGGAAATTAATGAATGAGGTGGGAACCACCCTTCCCTGAGGCGTCCCCATCTCCACACCACCTCTATGTGACCTCAGGCAGGTCACCATCCCCATCCCCTGCCACCCCCTCCCAGGATCACAAAGCAGCTCCCAAACTCCCCGGGACTGTCTGTGAGGAGGTGCCTTCTGCTGGTACCTCTGCTGGGCAGGATGGGGGATATGGGTGACAAATGACAGGAGGGAACTCAGTGAGGAACTCGGGGAGCTGAGCGTGGATCTTGCCGCGGATGGTCCAGGCGGTGTACTCCTGCTTGGGGGAGGCCACCCAGCAGGGCACGATGTTGTGGGCATCAACCTGGGGAGCAAAGCCGTGGAAGAGGGCGTGAGCAGGAGAAGCAAATGGTCCCGATGCACACCCCATTTTCTGACAGAATGGGCTATTTCCTGCTTGGTCAGGTAAAGCTTGAGCACAGATGTAGGGGTAGGTGAGCAGATAGCAGGACTGCAGTGATCTGAGAGAGGACAGAGCCATAGCTCTGGGATGCTGCTTTCCTCTGCACATTGCAACAACCCAATTTGCACTGCCTGCAGTCACAGCTGTTTCATGGAGGTGGTTGAGCTTGAAATTATCCCCCTAGGCTGGCTCTAGCTGTGCAGCATCCAGCAAGCTAGTGGGTGGGTTGGGGAGACCCAGGACAGATGTCCTCACCCTCCCTTCTCAGGTCACTCCAGCACACCTCTGCAGGCACAAAACACAGGAGACAAGGCTCTCCCACATCTCACCACCCAGTTTTCCCCTCCCAAAGTGTGAGCACCCACCTGCGCAAATGGCACATCTTCTGGCAACCGCTCCTTGACGTCCTCCACCCACTGCCGGGGCAGGCGGAGGGGGCAGAAGTCTGTCACCAGCCCGCCCACGCCGTGCTCCACCACAAACGCAGGCAGCACATCCTTGGCGTAGCCCAGCAGCAAGTGGAAGGAGATGTTCAGCTCCGCACACTCCTGCAGCGAGGGGAAAAGGGCTATGGGATGGTGTGCACCCCTGCAGACCCCATCCCACCACCACCCGCTGAAGGGATAGATCTGCTTCCCCCCTTCCCTGTCCCACCCAGCGCTGGCATCCCCGCAGCAGCCACACCTTGGCCACCTCCTGCAGGCCCCTCAGCAGGAAGTCGTAATGGCGGATGGTGGCATCCAGGAATTTGGGCACCAGGCAGAAGCAGACGTGCAGAGGCAGCTCCTGTTTGAGGGCCAGGCGCTGGGCATAGAGGAAAGCCCAGTTATCTGGGGAGAAAGCACAGGGGTCACTGTTGGGAGGATGCTCCACTGAGGGGATGGACAAGAGGAATCCCCCCAGTCCCCCCCACAAAGCGGGGGAGCAGCTCCAAGGGCCACCGTGAGAAGTGACCAAGGCTTCTGCCACCCGTGGGAGCTCAGCTTCCCAGCCCCCTCCACCAGCTGGTTCCCACCTTGCACCCGCTGGTCCCGGGACATCCAGTAAAGGATGCACCGAGCATCATCCTTCAGGTCCGAGCCCTGCGAGACGAGGCGAACCCGCTTCTTGTTGTACTTGAACTCCCGCACGGACGGAGCCGCCCTCCTCCGGGCCTCCTGCACCGCCTCCTCTTCCTCCTTCCTCCTCCGAGACACGGCGGGAACCTCCGGAGCCTCAGCCTTTCGCTTCCCTTGCCCCCGCCGCATCCTCAGGACCACTCGGGACAATACCCGGAGCAACGTGGTTCCGTGCTGCGAGGGAAAACCGGACCGTACTGAGCTCCCGGTGCCTCGCCCATCCCGGTCCCTAGAGCCCGAGAGACGCTGGTACCTTGCCCATCCCTGTCCCCAGATCCCAAAAGATGCTGGTACCCCACCCATCCCGGTACCAAGAGCCGAGTCCCGGTCCCTACCTGGCAGCCACGCGGCCTCCGGTTGTTATACAAGTGGGGGGCGTGGTTAAGGGGCGGGGCGAGGGGGCGGTCACTTTGCATAGGGGGCGTGGCCTTCTCAGAAGGGGCGTGGCGCAAGCACCTGGTACCGCCCACCCCGCACACGGGGGCCGGTGTTGCGCCGATGTCCCCGGCGCGCCCATCGGCGCAACACCGGCCCCCAGGAGGGGTGGCAGTGCCCGTCATTGCCTCCCCTCCCTGCCCTCGGGAACGAGGAAGCGGCTCTGGTCACCTTCAGCCGCCACTCGGCAGGGTATTTCCTTAGTGGCATCATCCTCTCGCCCTGCATCCCCAGGTGGAGGGATCTGTCCCCAAGCAGGGAGTGAGAGTGATGGCTCTGGACATGGCTGGGCAGAGAGGGGGGCTGCCCCTGCCCCTGCTGCTGCTGAGCATCGCTGTGTCACACCTTGTGCTGGGTAAGCGGGAAGGGGACATGATGCTCTCCATGGGGTGGGGGGTTAGTGGAGAGCATCGTTCTCTAGGGTGGCGGGGGGTTTCACCTGCAGCAGGTACCTGTGGGGTGTGGGGGGCTAAAAGCTGTGGGTGCTGGTTGCTGTTTGCTAAATGGGAAGCAGAGGTGGATTTACAGCTTCTCCTTTGTGTGAGGATGAGGCCCTTCACTGCAAACACCCACCCAGGCACAGTCTAGGATCAGACCTTTGCCCTTCTCCATATTATTATTCAACCTGCTGCTTCGTGGGGAGTGGCTGCTGGGGGCTTTGGGAGTTTCTGGTGGGACTGGCTGAAAGTAGATGGTAGCTCATGGCTTGGTTCCCCATCCCCATCTGAGCAGAGCCCCAGACTCACTGGGTCTGTGCTGCAATGACGGGGGAATCCAGCCTGGCATCTCAAAGCCACCACCTTGCAGGCACACCTGGACAGAGGCCTGGGCAGCCAGGTTGATTTGTGCATCCTTCTGGGGAGGGTCACAGATGCTCGGGCACTGCCTAGAGACAGCAGGCTGCCCTGGCACAGGGTCCCATCAGGGAGAGAGGATGGTCCTCCTGCATCCTTCAGAGAGGTCTGAAGGTCTTTGGAGCTCTGCCCTCCTGCAGAGCTTTCGTTGGTCGCTGCACGTCTCTAACAACTTTCCTTGAGCTGCCAGCTGGCATCTTTTCCACTGTGCCCCCCTCCGTGGGGCTGGTTTCCCTGTTGCTATTATTTACACCCGGCGCTATCAGTTCCTGACTATCTGCAGCAGAGAGCTTTGTGTAAACTGCTGCTGCNGCCCTCACGTGCCTCACTCTCCCACTTCTTTGCAGGGACCACTGCCACGGATGTGACAGTCACCATGTCCCCGACACCTGTGCAGACATCGGCGCTGCCGCTCACCACCACCTCCACCAGCACAGGCACCGTCCCTCCCTCCAGCGCTGACACAGACGCCTCCACCCCGGAGAGGTCCAGCACCCCCCAGGGTACCAGCAGCACCTCTCCTCCCACCACACCAACACCAAGAACCACTTCGACTGAGCCCTTGACGACCCCAGGGGTCACCACGACCTCCTCTGGTACCAGCACCAGGGTCCCCAGGAGCACCATCGCTCCCTGCCAGCTGGTCGGGACCACGGTCAGGACCATGTGCAGGACCCCCCGTGGCACCTCCACCACGACTGTGAGACCAACCCACAGTCTCCTTCCCACCTCGACACCCCCAGAGACCACTGCACTGCTGCCCACCACCGCCTCCACCACCACAGCCACCACCCCTCCCTGGAGCCCTGAAACCTCCACCCCAGAGGTGCTGACAGCTGCCTTCACAGCCAGTGCTGCAACGCCTCGGGGGGGCCACCCAGCAACCCCCAGCATCCCCACACCCCAGGCAAAGGGCAGCACAACCCACCGCACCCCTGGGTCGCCTGCCAGCACCACGGGGCAGCCTGACCGCACCCCAACAGGGCTGGGGCTCACCACCGGCACCCCAACTCCAACTCCCGTGGCCACGACACCCAGCTACACTGAGATGACCACCATCACGTCTGTGGGGACCACCACGGCCCTGGCTGTCACCTCGTTTGGCCTCAAAACGAGCACACTGCCTCCCCCCACCTCCACCAGGCCGGGCACCACGCTGGGCACCAGCCCCCCCCCAGCGCCCACCGCGACCACGCTGCCGGGCAGCACATCCCCCGGGACTGGCGGCGTTTCTTCTCCCGCCGCAGCGGCACCGACACCCGCTTCGGACGGGCCCTCGACGTCCTCACCGGACACCACGGCCACCCGCGTTACCAGCACGGGGGTCTCCGAGAGCACCCCCACCCCCAGCCCTCCGGCCGGGACCACCCCTGGTACCAACACCCCGACAGCACCCGACAGCCCCGGTGCCGCGGCGGGTGAGTGCGGACACAAGGGGGCAGGGGCGGGGTGGCAAATCCCCCCGGGATCTCCCGTCCTGCTCCCGCCCCGTCTGCAGGCTCGGCAGGTCGGCGGGGGGGGGTCCCGCGCTGCTCCCCCCTCCCTGGCCGCGCAGTCACGCAGCGGGGACGGGCCGCTGCCCCCGCTCCCCCCGCTCCCCCCGCATCTTTTGGCGGCGGGGACACCGGAGCCTCGCGCGGGGCGGGGCTGGGGGCGGGAAGGGGCGTGGTCTGCGGGAGGGAACTGTGCTGTGAGTGGCTCGGAGGGGTGGGGATTCTTCAGGGGCGGGGCTTCGTCCGGGGGCGGGGCTTCGTCAGTCCCGCACCGACGGTCACGCTGGGCGGCTGGATGCGGACGGCGACAGGGCTGGGTGGCTGTGACCAGGGGTGACACTGTGCCCCAGCAGTGTGACTGTACCCCAGCAGACCCCCCAGGCAGCCGTACCCTGGCACTGCCCCTTCCTGGCCACCTGTGCCCCCGCAGTGTGGCTTTATCCTGGTGGCTTTCCCAGGAGCCTGGAGCCATACCCAGGCAAACACCTGGTCTGTGCACCTGAACCTGGCAGGGGGGTACCCTGCCCCAGTGCCCCCGGCTGTGCACGTGCCCCCGGTGTCCCTGTACCCCAGTATAGCGACTGTGTCCTGACAGAGTACCTGTACCCAGTGTATCTGCACAGCCGCAGGGTGGCTGTGCCCAGCAGTGTCCCCGTGTCTCTGAACAGCAGTGGGGTGGCTGTCCCTGGCAGTGTCCCCCTGTATCTGCACAGCAGTGGGGTGGCTGTCCCTGGCAGTGTCCCCCTGTATCTGCACAGTGGGGTGGCTGTCCCTGGCAGTGTCCCCCTGTATCTGCACAGCAGTGGGGTGGCTGTCCCTGGCAGTGTCACCCTGTATCTGCACAGTGGGGTGGCTGTCCCTGGCAGTCCTGCAGTGTCCCTGTCCGCCTGCAGAGCGCCTGTCCCCTGGCCCAGTGCGTGCAGTTGCATCCGACTGGTCTTGTCCCTGACCCCAAGAAGAAGGAAGCGGCTCCGGCTGTCGGTGGCGCGCTTCATCCGTGACATGCTGTGACACAGGGAAGTGATGCCTGTACAGACAGCCCAAGGAACAAACCCTCAGCCTGCAGCACGCCCTTCCTGAGCGCCGCCCGTTCTCTCGGCCAGTTCCTCGGCTCAGACAGAGCGAGCTGGTGTCTCCTGAGGGTGTTGGTGCTGGGAGCCACCAAACATCACTCCTGTGACGGAGTTCAGGGACGGTCCCAGGCAGCCCAGCTGCTTCCCTGGGCTTTTTCCTGGTGCCACTGCAGAGGACGGCAGGGTCCCCGGCTGCAGGGACCTGGTCTGGGGCAGTGGTGGCCCTGCTAGCCTGCCCTGGCCACTGCTCGTGGCTGCGCCGGGTCCAGCTGGGCAGCTGATGTCTGCTCGGCATCACATCCATCCCTGGGAGTGTCCGTGTTGGGTGGAAAACCCCCTTCACTGCTAATACCTGGGGAGTAGATGGACCCACCTGGATGCTCATCCTCTGCTGGGGAAAGGCAACCTGGAAACCTCCGTGCCGGGGCCGTGGGGAGCGCTCGGAACGGTGCCTACAGCGGGGGAATGGCCCCCGCCCGCCAGGACATGGCTGGGCAGAGAGGGGGGCTGCCCCTGCCCCTCCTGCTGCTGCTGAGCCTCGCTGGCCTCGCCGTGCCGCACCTCGCGCTGGGTAAGGGCTGAGCGGGACGTGATGCTCTCTGCGGGGCGGGGGGAGTTGGTGGCATCGTTGCCCAGGGTGGTGGGGGGCTTTGCCTGCAGCAGGTGCCTGTGGGGTGCGGGGGGTGAAACGCAGTGGGTGCTGGTTGCTGTTTGCTAAGTAGGAAGCAGAGGTGGATTTACAGTGGGGGGAGTGGCTGCTGGGGCCTTTGGGAGTTTCTGGTGGGGTTGGCTGAAGGCAGATGGCTCATGGCTCAGTTCCCCATCCCCGCGTGAGCAGAGCCCCAGACTCACCTCGCAGGCACCCCTGGACAGGTCTGGGCAGCCAGGCTGATCTGTGCATCCTCCTGGAGAGGGTCACAGGTGCTAGGGCATTGCCCTGGGGCAGCTAGCTGCCCTGGCAGAGTCCGTGACAGCCCTCCTACGTCATTTAGCCTCCCTGCAGAGCTTTCGTTGGTCGCTGCACGTCTCTAACAACTTTCCTTGAGCTGCCAGCTGGCATCTTTTCCACTGTGCCCCCCTCCGTGGGGCTGGTTTCCCTGTTGCTATTATTTACACCCGGCGCTATCAGTTCCTGACTATCTGCAGCAGAGAGCTTTGTGTAAACTGCTGCTGCAGCAGTTCCAGACCGTCTCACGGTCACCAGTTCCTGAACGGCTCTTCCCGTCGGACGGGTTTGTCTGACTTCCTCCAGTGATGGGTGAAGGTGCTGGAACGGGTGCTGGTGCCTGCAGGAGCTTCTGCCCTGAAACAGGCGATGCCCATGGCTTGTTCATGCTTTGCCAGGCTGGGGGATTTCCACGCCCTGCCTCGCTGATGTCCCTTCAGGGATCCACGTGTCTGATCCATGCAGGATGGTGAATCCCTGCTCCCAACACTCCACGGCTGAGGTGTGGCTCTGGGTCCCCTGAGGAGCTTGTGCTGATGGTGATGCTGCACCGTCCTCGGCACAGCCACGGTCTCAGCCTCTCACTGCCAGCCCTCACGTGCCTCACTCTCCCACTTCTTTGCAGGGACCACTGCCACGGATGTGACAGTCACCATGTCCCCGACACCTGTGCAGACATCGGCGCTGCCGCCCAGCGCCACCTCCACCAGCACAGGCACCGTCCCTCCCTCCAGCGCTGACACAGAAGTCTCCACCCCGGAGAGGTCCAGCACCCCCCAGGGTACCAGCAGCACCTCTCCTCCCACCACACCAACACCAAGAACCACTTCGACTGAGCCCTTGACGACCCCAGGGGTCACCACGACCTCCTCTGGTACCAGCACCAGGGTCCCCAGGAGCACCATCGCTCCCTGCCAGATGGTCGGGACCACGGTCAGGACCATGTGCAGGACCCCCCGTGGCACCTCCACCACGACCACGGGGCCAACCTCAGGCACCTCAACAGTATCTGAGACCCCCAGCACAGCCATGGGTGAGCACAGATGTGGGGTGCCCAGAGGGTAGGGGCAGGGTGACAAAGCTCCACAGGGACATGGGGCATGTACTGGGGTGGCTTCATGTAGGTGGCTTCATTTAGGCTGGGTCTGTCCCCAGCTGTAGAAGCATCCTGCATCTCTCTGCAGATGCTCACGTAACATTGCTTTGCCCAGGTACAGAGTCCTCTTCCACCGCCGCCAACTCAACCCAAACCCCAGAGGTCACCCTCAGGGTCACTGAAGACGTGCCATTGACTCTGCCCACCTGTCCCAACACCGTGACCAACACCAGTAAGTGCAGTGCCCTGGGGGCATTGCCACCCAGCACCGGTGCCTTTGGGCTGCTGGGGCCAGGGCAGGGGGTCTGGGAGCCCCATGGCTTTGCTATTTTCTCAGGATGGGGCTGTTGGTTCTCTCTGGGATGTGTGGTTTGCTGTACAGTGGAGGGTTGTTCCCCTGACAGTGTAGAGTGTCCATGACATCATTAACCGAAGGAGGTCCCATGTCTGTGCCAGCCATCGTGGGGAGAGACCCCCGGAACCTTTGGTGTGGTCCAAGGTTCAAGGGAAATAACCAGAGCCGTGTTTTTTGTCCCTAGCTGCGTCTCACCTCTTTCTGTCGCTGCGGATAACCGTTCCCCTGGACCTGGGGAACACCACGGTGCAGAAGCTGGTGTTGTCTAAGGTGAGGTGTGCCAGGACGGGGTCCCACTTGGCATCTGCCAGCCACGGTCCAGCCAGCTGGGGAGGGGGTCAGGCGAGTGGCAAGGGCGGGGGCTGGCTGGGTCTCGCCTTGAATGTCCCCTGGAGCCCTTTCAGCTGAAGGGGAGACCCTCCTTTGGCTGCTGTGGTCCAGGATCAGGCCCCTCCTAGGCAGGGGGCAGGGTAGGAGACCCCCCTGGTGTGGTTTGACGGCTGTCCTCTCCCCCCAGCTCCACAGGGACCTGAAGATGGCATTCCCATGTGCCCCCCTGACGCTGGCGTGGCGAAGGACATGGACGACCTGACGCTGCCCCTCGCCCGGCTGGGACCCTCGGGGCTGGACCTGGGTGGACTGTCCAGCCTCCTGCTCCCAGCACCTCGCCCCATGGCCATGCAGCCCTGTGGGGTAACCCGTACAGATCTCCTGGAGCCTGGGACCCCCCCGTCCTTCCCTGCACACCCCCGGAGGACCCCCAGTGCCCACCGTGGGCTGGGGTGCCCCTGCCCCTTCCCGCAGCCCATCTGTAGAGCCCAAGCCCTCCCACCACCCTGCTCCCACAGCGGGACCCCCCGGTGCTGCTGGGGGTGGGTGGAGGGGACCCTGCAGGGCTGGGCACATCTGGGACTGTGATGGCTCAGCCCAACAGCCACCTTGGGGACCGATGGATGAGAAAAAGGAGACCTGGAGCTCCCGGTACCGCTGTGCCCAGGGCACTGGGGGTTCATTCCGGTCACCTCTGAGGCTTTCAACTGGGAGGTTGTGGTGCCTGAGGTCTTCAAGAGATGCTCCATGGCTGCTTCATACCCAGAGCGGGCCAAGAAGGAGCCTGGGTGGCTCTGGGAAGAAGGCAGGAGAGGAAAAGAGCCCCCCTGTCCCACCAGAGCCCGTCCTGGGGCCAGCCAAGCCCTGCACACTGGCTGTCCCCAGCTCGCCTGTGGTGTCACTGCCAGCAGAGCACACCCGTCCGTGCCAACGTGGGCTGGGCAGAGAAGGGAAATTCCATGTTTTCCATGGCAAAGATGACAACTTTTTTTTTCCCAAGTTGCCTTCCTCTGTTTTCAGCTTCAGGATCTAGCAGAGGCACCAGCAAGGAAAACCGGCTGAGTCCCAAAAGCTTTGCAGCAGGGACGGTCTCAGGGCTGTCCCCTCCCGGCAGGGGCCACCACAGGCATTGCTGAGGATGGTTCGGCACCCCGACAGGCTGGGGGTCCCCGCTTTGGTGCTCTCCACCCCATGACACCCCACGGCTGCCGGGGCAGCTGTGCTCACCGTGGAGCCGTGGAAATCCCGTGGGCTGTGCTCCTTCCCTGTTTTTTTCCAGTCCCAAGCTCAGGAGACAGCCGCAGCGTCTGTTCCCCTGCAGCAAAGTCATTTATTAACTGATTAATTAGCCAGATAAAATCCAGCTGAAGCAATTATTAGCCTAAGCAAGTCACCTCACTGGGAGATTGAAAACCGAAATAATTTGCAAAATAGCCATGTTGCTTGTCGGGGGTTATTTTCGGTTGATCCCTGCTCCTTGCTGGCAGCCTGCGCTGGCACAGGGAGGGTTGGAAGGGGGGTGTGTGGGGCTGTGGGATGCCAAACCTGGGATGGATCCTGGGGTCCCCAGGTTGTCACCCAGCAGCCGGACAGGATGGGGAAAGGCACCGTGGGATCCCCGGCTGCCTGCTGGCTCCCAGGGGTGGGAGAGGCTGGGCTGGAGGCTGAGCCCAGGCACCTTGTCGGGATGCTCCCATTTGGGATGCTCATCGCATCCCAGGATTGCCCCTTTATTCTCTAGGATGCTGCCTGGCTTTTGGGGGCTTGTTGGAGCCATTAGTGCCAAGAGAGGTCCCTTAGCACTGGAGCAGGGGACCGGGGAGCTGGGCAAAGCCTGCTGGAAGGGGTCCCTGTGCCGGATGCCTGGTGGGGCGCTGGGAAAGAAATCCTCGTGCTCTGCCTACGCCGTGGAGCTGGGCCAAGAGTCCTCCCACGCCACATCCCACCGGGCTGATTTCTCCGGCTGTTGAATCCATAACTTCAGACCCCGGGACATGGCCGGGGGCCAAGGCCGGGGTAATGGAGCCAAACTGCGTCACAAAGGGAGGAAAAGGTCCTGAAGTGCCGGGATGAAAAGGTGACCGGGGCACTCGCTGTCCCCTGCCAGCACAGCTGCCTTCCACCGTTATCGTGGTCGGGGGGCAACAGGGGGAGGAGATGCTCCAGCCCCACTGAGCCCCTCTGCCCCCCAGCCTGGGAGGGAGAAGAGGGGCATGGAGGGGGGATGCGGCTCCCACCGGGATACTGGGCACTGCCCTGGTGTTGGGGACACGGAGCTCTGACAAGCTCCTGACACTGCCTGTGCTCTCCATGCCTGCCATCCTTGAGGATGCTGGCCACCAGCGTCACCCCACGGCTGCGTGTCTGCCATGGCCCCTGACCAGAGGGGTCTTGAGGGGCCAGATCAGGGTCCCGCTGCTTTCCCGGCCCATAAATAATTTCTCAGCCTCTTCGCTCCCATCTATCAGCGTTGTCCAAAGGAGCAGACCCTGCCCCAGCTAGACTGTCACCTTTGGAGGGCCCAGCAGCATCACGGGGCTCATGTCTCAAGTCCCTTGTGACTCAGGTGGCCCTTCCAGTGTCCCCCTCCCCTTCACCCCCGCCGGCGGCTATAGCCCAGCTGCTGATGCCCGGCAGGAGGGTGTTTTTACACGCCCGCTTTGCCAAGTCATCCAGAACCATCGGGGTTGATGGATAACCCGGTTCCCCCCCACCACCACCCCTGAGCCTTCTCCAAATGCCCTTGCCAGGAGGCCGGAGTGGGGCTGGTAGGCGATGCCAGGATCTCCGCAGGGCTGGAACAATCAGCCCATTAATTCCCGGAAGGCTGATAAGGCACCGTGCTGGGCCATGCTGTGCGGTGCTGGATGGAGCGGAGCCCTGGGTGCTGGGATTCATGGCACTGCACCGTGAAGCAGGGCTCCAGTGCCCATCCTGTTCTTTGGTCCCCGATGACGGTGGATGATGGTTATCCTCACAGGAGCTGGTGGCTTGCTGGGACCTTGGTGTCAGGTGGAGCAGAAGGGTCAGTGAAAAGCCCCTTCCCAGGGTGGGAGCAGGGTGGGACCAGGGCACCATCCTCGAGGTGAGGGATGACCCACGGTGGCTGCCAGCACCGGAGCAGAGGGATGAGCTGGGTTTGTCACGCTCACGACTCTGCTGGAGGAGCATCAGGGAGATGGGGTTTTTGGGGACAGCATGGGCTGGAGGAGCAGACACAAGGGTCTCTGGATGGTGCTGGTCCCAGAGCGCCGCAGGTAGCAGCTTGCAAGAAGGCTGGGTGCAAGGTGGGCTGGAAGTGCCTTGCTCCAGCTGGATTATTTTCCCCGGTGCCAAGCAGCACCTTGGTGACAATCCCTGTGGTTCCCACCACATTTTGCACCTCAAACACCAGCTAGAGCAGCTCTCTCCGGCGTCAGCACATCTTCCCCACCGGGGTGGATTTCCAAAGCGATACGGCGTCGCCAGCACAGGCAGGAGCGACTCTCCCACGGCAGGTTTGCATCCCTCTAATCCTCCATGGGCCCGGGTGTGGCAGCCGCTGGGGTGGTCACGGGCTGGGTGATCACCCTGGGATCTGCAGTGCTGGTTGCACAGGTCCCCGATGCGCCATCCTCCCCCCCCTTTGCCCCCACGCTGGCATTTTCGGCAGGCAGGCGTTCGTTCCGGGCGAGCGGTGCTCCCCCCTTATTTACCATCTGTGCCCTGTTCCCGCTGCCGGGGGTGATGCGTGGGTTTGTAGGATGGGGTTTTGTCAGCCGTGACTTGGCCTCCGCTTGCATTTCCCCCTTCGAAAATGCCCAGCTGGTGGGTCGGGGTGTCACCCAGTGTCCCCAGCCTCTGACGCCTGCCCGATGGCTGGGACACCGTGTCCTGCCTGACAACACCTCTCATAACACTTTGCAGCGTCGCCCGGAGGCATTTCTGGTTAAGGAGCGTTTAATTGATTACAAATCCCTGCCGTGGTGGGGGGTTTGCATAACACCATCCTGTCCCGGGGGGGGGGGAGCTGGTGGCAGTTTTCAGGGGGTGGGGCGGGAATTGCTGCTCCAGGGGAAGGGAGGACGTGGTGTGAAGTGACCCAAGGGATCGCAGTAGCAGTGAGGGGGGCTCTGGGGCTGCCCCTTTTCCTGCTCCTCTGGGGATGCTGGTCCCACCTTGCAGAGGAGCTTCCCTGGCAGGGGTGCAACCCCTCTGGGGTTCTGCATGGGGATCCCCAGTGCTCCCAGTTGCAGCGGAGGGCTGGGGGGCTTGGCTGCCACCCCAGATCCTGCCCCCAGCCGTGCCTCCCCTTGCTTTGTAACCTGCCTCTGCTCCTGGGGAAGCCTTGAGCCCAGTAGGGACTCGTGTCCTGCCTTGCCCTGGGCTGAGACACAGCTCAGCCACTGATTGTGGTGCCCACGGTGTCCCCACAGCCATGGTGGCACTGAGTGGCATTGCCCTGTCACCACCACCTGCTGCCCCATGGCCCCCTCCCCTGTGTGGGGAGCAGGTCCCATGGGGTCTGTGGGGAGGCTGCCGTGGGGAGCAGGTCCTGTGGGGTCTGTGGGGTGGCTGCCATGGGGGGCAGGTCCCACAGGGACCACAGGGAAGCTGCTGTGCCACAGTTGGCAGTGCCACGCGCTGCTCCAGGCTCAGCTTTGCCCATGGGTGCTGGTGGCCCGGGAAGCTGCACCAGGCTGTGCCAAGGTCCCTGGGGGGACTGGGTCCCTGCAGGGTGGCCTTTAGGTGACCCCCAACTCCTGCTCTGGCTGAATGGGTCACCCAGCCCTTGGGAAGGGGAGGGCTCAATGGTGACAGGGACATCGGAGGGAAAGAACCGGGGGCGGGAGGGGATGGTGGTTGCAACCTGCCTCCTGCCGTCCCTATAAATAGGAGGGAGCAGGAGCAGAATAGCACCTGCGGGACTCCAGCTCTGCAGGAGGCAAGCAGGGAGGGACGGACAGAGCTGCTCCTTGGTGCTCTCGCCTCCCTTTGAGCTTCCTAGTGCTCTGCCTACGCGGAGGCCCCAGGCATGGGGCTCAGAGGATGGATGCTTTCCACCTTCATGGGATGCTGCGTATGGATTCTGCACGGTACGTCCTGTATTTTTCTGCGGGCACACGCGCTACCCGAGCCCGAGCAGGGCACAGTGGGTACACTTGGGAGATGCTTTTTCCCCCTGGCTGCATTGAAAACTTTTCTTATGAACAGTCTTTGCAATACATTGCAGCCAAAGAGCTAGAAAAGTGTTTTACGGGACAGGCATCGCCCCCAGGGGCTGGTTGCAGGCGCGGAACCGTGGGAGAGGTGAGAGCCCGGCCCAGGCGTGCAGCCACGTACCCCTCCAGCAAGGCAGCCAAGGGCAGCCTCCGGCAGAGTGGGGCTCCAGGGATGCTCCCATCCCTCCCACGTCCCCGGGAAGTACGAACACCGGTGCTTCATGCTGGGGCCCCTCTTGCACAAGCTTCCCGTGAATGGGCGGCGCGTGGTAGATGGCATTTCCTGCTCCGCGTGGAAGAATTAAGATAAAACACGGATTTTTCAGGGGTGGTGTGCCAGACTAACCTGGGGGGACTTGGCTTTGTTTTCCCTGAGATGAGGGAAGTGAGCTCCTCTGGCTGATGGGGGCTGTTGCAAAGAGCTGATGTCGGCAGGGGGAGAGGGTGAGGAAGCAGTTGCCGGGAGGGGGGACGGGGGCTGGAGGAGGATGGACCCCTCGAGGACCACTCTGGCACAGGAGATAATTCATTAACGACTCTGGCACAAGCTTAACAAGCTGAGCCAGCGGTGAGGTTGGAGGCAGCTCGGCTGTAGGGGGATGTGGCTGCCTGGCAGGGGGAACCTGCCGAACCGGAGCGCCGGGACGGGTGACAGGCTGGGGCTGGCGGGCTGCGGTGAAACCCTGTCGGGTCTTGCCCTCGGGGTGCCTTTCGTCTCCCCTAATTGCAGCTGCCTAAAGCCAAGAGTTGGCAGATCCGCCTGGCTGGAGCCAACGGTGGCAGCTTGGTCTCCCCAGGGCCCACGTCCCTGTCCTAAAAATAAGAATGGGTGAAACGTCACCCAGGGATGCTGGTGGGTGCTGGGAGAAACAGCTGGGATGTGGGGTGGGGTCTCCATCCTCTGTCAGCCAAGGTCCTGGATGTGAGGCGGGATTTTGGCAGCAGGCGGAGGGAGCTGTAGGCAGGGCTTGGTCCTGGATATTCCCTCCATGGGCAGGGAACCCGGTGTCTGCACCCAGCTGGGGGTTGGCGGGACGGGGGCAGGAGCAGGCAGGCTCCCACCCTGGGAGAGGTTTAACGAACCCGCTTTAACTGCAGCGGGGCAGGAGCCATCCACATTCGGATTGTTTCACCAAGCCCTGGGTGTCCTGTCTGCCAACACTTTGCGTAAAGTCTATTTAAATATCTCTCAGACACCCAAAAGGTGAAAAAAACGCAACCCCCCTTCCGGGCTCTGCAGAAGTGACTGTGCTCAGGGGTGTCCCTGCAGCAAGACAAAGAGGGCTGAGGGCTGTCCTCGGGGCGGCAGAGCTCCAGAGACAGCCCTGGGGCTATGAACTAGACTTACTGGGCTCCAGCTCTTCCCAGTGGCCAGGCGGTATCATGCCCAGTGTAACTGGGCTGGGTTTCAGCGGCTGCCTTTGCCTCCGTGCTCGCACCAGCGTCTCTCCCTGACCTGTGATGAGTTGTGTCTGGTCTCAGCTGGCGGCTGCTGATGCTGGGGATGCAGAACGCGCTGTGCAGTGCTGTGCCTCGGGCAGCCCAGGCTGCACTCTCAGCTCTTAAATCAGAGCCCTGCAAGGCTGTGGGATGAGGCAGCAGGGTTTGAGAAAGGGCGGGAGCATCCCGATGCTCAGTTGGAGGGGATGTGCTGCCAAGCCTGGCAGGCTGCCAGCTCTGGGACTTGGTGTAACCCTCCGTTCTGTGCTTCTCTGCAGGGCTTGGGGCTGTCACCGCTGTCCCCATCACTACCGAGGGGCCGTTCACTGCAGGGACAGCTTCTCCCGTTGTGGCAGAGACTGAGGGTCCCCATGCCATGGTGATGGGCACTGCAGAGACGAACACGGTGACAGCTGATGCTGAGATAGCCAGGAGCATCCTTGCGGCGGGTCTGGTGAGCCCGTCCTCCCATCCCAGGACTGAGCCGGGCGCTTTGGTGACAGTGGCAAGCGAATATGGCTCTACAGTACCAACTCTGGTGAACGTGACCAAACCTCTTAACGTGTCTCAGGACAGCGAGAGGGGTTCAGCTTCTCCTCCTGCAGCCACCACTGCTGCCACCATCTCCACACAGCACCCCGCTGTCACCCCAGCAGCAGAGCTTGACGTAACGGGGGATGCTCCCAGTACCCCCCTGGGGACCACCCCTCTTGTTGCAGATGTGAAGGAGGATGTCATGGCCAGAGAAGGAGCAGAGAACCCAAATCCCACTATTGGTGACGTGTTCTTCCCTGTCACCTCTCCACCATCAGCCACCTGGGAGACACAGCCAAGTGCTGGCAGCCGCGTGGGTACCAGTGTCACCATGCCCCTGAGCCGAGGGCTGACCACAGCCACAGGAGCAGTCGAGGAAGGTGTAACCCTGCCTGTGGATATCCAAAACAAAGCCAGTGCCAACTCCTCGAGCCCCAGTGCCGGCACTGGGACGCTGCTCACGACCCAGCAGGATGGGGCGGTGAACGGGGCCACGGGCATCACCCCAGAGCCAGCAGGAGAACTGGCCCCAGCTACAGAAGAAAGTCCTTTGGCATCACTGCCTGGAGACACAGGAGACGCAGTAAATGGTGAATTCAGCCCAGCCAGCTCATCCCACCCACCTCCAGAGACCCCGACGGTGTCAGGACCAGCAGGAAGCCCAGGGGAGCCCCCCCTCCTCCCCAGCCAGGCAGCGCTGAGCCTGGCCCCGTCACTGGCACCAGCTGCCCGTGGGGACGGGGATGGGCAGGGGGCTCCCAGGGTGTCATCGGAGGCTCCTGGTTTAGCCCTGTCACCTGCAGCCAGTGAGGCACCTGTGGCACCCGAGGCGACAGGGGACACGGCCACCTCACTGCCGGCCCTGAGGGTTCCCACTGATGCACGGAGTGACACCAATCCCCCAGTCCCACCCACTGTGCTGCCCACAGGGGACATGGGGGCTGTGAGTCTGGCCAAACCATCCCTGCAGCCTGCGCCATGGCAGACCCCCACCGAACAGCCACCGCTGCTTGATGCTGCTCTGCTATCCCCCACGGACACCCCTGGTGAGGCCGGGGCTGCTTACCTACCCCCCGGAGCTGGGGACAGCATCCTGCCTACAGCTGGGACAGAGACACCGACAAGCCCTGACCTTGTTGTTACCCTAGGACCACCTGTGTCCCCATCTCCTGGAGGGTCACAGCCAGGGGGGGTGGCAGCTGGTGCTCCCCAGGGAGCCAATGTACCTGGCGCTGGCTTGAGTTCGGCTTCAGATGTCCCCATACCAGTTTCTTCTGCACCTGATGGACTGGCATGGCCCACTGCTGGGGTCCAGGGACAAGGGGCCGAGGGCGCAGGGGATGCAGCACAGGTGGGAGGTCCAGAGGATGGCAGTCCCTATGCAGGCACCCAGAGTGACGTGAGTCCTTCAGCCTCCAGCACTCAACAGGATGCCGTTGACACTGGAGAGCTGCTGGCTGGAGAAGCAGGAGCTTTGGCAAATGCAGAACTGTCCCCTCCATCAGCTCTCGGGGATGGAGCAGGAGCAGCCCCAGCACTGGGACAAGTGTCCCTGCCTGGTCCGACAGCTTCTGACAATGCTGAGCTGGAGCCTGACCTCTTGGGAGCTGAAGGACCAGGGGACCTGCCAAGCGAATCTCCCAGTGCTCCTGGGGCTGGTCCTGTGTCTGGAGCAGAGACAGCAGCAAGCCTTGACCACAGCGCTGCCCAGGGACCATCCCTGTCTCCATCCCTCGGGGGGTCGCAGCCATGGGGGACAGCCCCTGGTGCTTCCCAGGGAGCAGGTCTCCCTGGAGCCAGTGGACCAGACACTGGCTTGACTTCGGCATGGGATGTCCCCAGCTCAGCAGCTTATGGACCAGTGGGACCCCCATCACCTGCCCTTGGGGACCAGCTGGGCACAAACGTGGGGCTGCCAGCAGTGGAGGGGCTTGGAGCTGGTGTGGTGGAGCCGGTGCTGGAAGGAGCAGGCAGTGGGACTGGGACTGAGCCATCCCTGAGCTATGCTGCGGGTAGCGGGACAGCAGCTGGGACGGATCAACTGCCCAGCACAGGCTCCTTGTCTGGTCCCACCTCTCCCAGTGATGTGGTGGCAGCATCCTCCGTTTCAGAGGGTGATGGAGCAGGACTCATCCCAGCCGCAGCCCCTGGCCCTGACAGCCTGTCCCTGGCCTCTCCCAGCAGTGAAACTGGCCCAGAGCTGGCTCCAGTGCAGGGGGCTGAGGGCGCAGGGGATGCAGCACAGGCAGGAAACCCAGAGGGAGAAGGTCCCTATGTGGAGACAAGTCCTTTGGCTATCAATGATCAGCAGGACCCCGCTGACACTGGAGAGCTGCTGGCTGGAGGAGCAGAAGCTTTGGCAAATGCTGAACTGTCCCCTCCATCAGCTCTCGGGGATGGAGCAGGAGCAGGAGCAGTAGCAGGAGCAGAAGCAGGAGCAGGAGCAGGAGAAGGAGCAGGAGCAGGAGGAGCAGGAGCAGGAGAAGGAGCAGGAGCAGAAGGAGCAGGAGCAGGAGCAGGAGCAGGAGCAGGAGCAGGAGCAGCAGCAGGAGCAGGAGCAGGAGAAGGAGCAGCCCCAGCACTGGGACAAGTGTCCCTGCCTGGTCTGACAGCTTCTGACAATGCTGAGCTGGAGCCTGACCTCTTGGGAGCTGAAGGACCAGGGGACCTGCCAAGCGAATCTCCCAGTGCTCCTGGGGCTGGTCCTGTGTCTGGAGCAGAGACAGCAGCAAGCCTTGACCACAGCGCTGCCCAGGGACCATCCCTGTCTCCATCCCTCGGGGGGTCGCAGCCATGGGGGACAGCCCCTGGTGCTTCCCAGGGAGCAGGTCTCCCTGGAGCCAGTGGACCAGACACTGGCTTGACTTCGGCATGGGATGTCCCCAGCTCAGCAGCTTATGGACCAGTGGGACCCCCATCACCTGCCCTTGGGGACCAGCTGGGCACAAACGTGGGGCTGCCAGCAGCGGAGGGGCTTGGAGCTGGTGTGGTGGAGCCGGTGCTGGAAGGAGCAGGCAGTGGGACTGGGACTGAGCCATCCCTGAGCTCTGCTGTGGGTGTTGGGACTGGGACTGAGCCATCCCTGAGCTCTGCTGTGGGCGTTGGGACAGGGACTGAGCCATCCCTGAGCTCTGCTGCAGGCAGTGGGACTGGGACTGAGCCATCCCTGAGCTCTGCTGGAGGCACTGGGACTGGGATTGAACCGTCCTTGAGCTCTGCTGGAGGCACTGGGACTGGGATTGAGCCGTCCTTGAGCTCTGCTGCAGGCGTTGGGACTGGGATTGAGCCGTCCTTGAGCTCTGCTGCAGGCACTGGGACTGGGATTGAGCCGTCCTTGAGCTCTGCTGGAGGCACTGGGACTGGGATTGAGCCATCCTTGAGCTCTGCTGCAGGTGGTGGGACTGGGACTGAGCCATCCCTGAGCTCTGCTTCAGGTGGTGGGACAGCAGCTGGGACAGATCAGCTGCCCGGTGCAGGATCCCTGTCCAGTCCCGCCTCTCCCAGTGCTGTGGTGGCAGTGTCCTCCGTTTCGGATCCAGCCAGCCCGGGTGCCCTTGGAGGAGTGGGCAGTGCTCCCGGAGCCCTGCAGCCTTCCCTGGGTGCTGGCCCAGGCGTCCCTCCCGCTGCAGCAGAAGCGGCAGGCGGTGCAACTGGTGATGGAGGGTCCCTGGGGCAGTCCCAGGCACCTGCTGGAGTGGGACCAGCTGGTTCTGGAGCCCCTGATGGAGAAATGGGAGCCATGATGCACTCTGAATCTTCCTCCCTGTCTATGGAGGGGTCTTCATCACCCGGGACGGCTGCTGAGGCTGCCAACGGAGCAAACCTTCCTGGAGCTGGAGGAGCCAGGGGTGACTTAAGCACAGGCTTGGAGGGTGCTGGCCCCGAGGAACCCCCGGTGTCTGCCCCTGGCATTCAGATTGGTGCCGATCTTGGACTTCCTGAAGCAAAACTGAGCCAAGTCAACGTGGTGGAGCTGCCTGGAGGAGCCTTGGTTGATGGGAGACCTTCCCTTGGTGCCATCGTACAGATCTCGTCAGGAAAGCTGGCCCCGGCTGCCCTAGCCCCTCTGCAGGACACACAGCCCCTGGTCCCGGTGGCTCCAGGCACTGGTGGCATCTCCGATGGCACGGCTGCCTCGCTGGCTTCTTCTCTGCTCCTCCCCGGGCGTGGGCTGAGCTCGGGGCTGGCACCCAAGGGACCCCCCCACTCTGCCCCCAGCACCCAGAGCGGGAGCCCCCTGGTGATGCCAGGGGCACCAGCTGGGCTGGGGGGGGATGCTGGAGGGGCTCAGACGTGGTCTTCTGAAGATGAAGTGGCCTCAGGGATGCCAGCGCCTTTGGGAGAAGTGTCCCCAGGTGCCCCCGCGTTGCCCAACGCTGCCCCAGCACTGCTTTCTGCTCCGGAGGGACAAAACACGGCAAAGGGGGGGTCTGCTGGCCCTGGGCTCTCCACTCCGCTCTCAGCACGTGAGTCGATAGCGGGACCCTCTGCAGCGGGACGGGGTCAGCTACGGGCTCCTGCACAGGGGGGGCCTGCCCTGCCGCTGCCCCCCCACCAGCTGGGAACCCCTGGAGCCCCCTCTGAGGATGCTGACAGCCCTGTGCTGGGGAAAGTGGGTGCCATGCTCCCCAGAGTGATGGCAGGGCGAGGGGACGTGGCTCAGCTCCCTCCTGGTGCAACTGGAGCCAGAGCAGGTGTGGAGACCCCCGCTCACACCCCCGCTCACTCCCTGCCAGGGGGGACCCCAGGGGTCTCTGGTCTTCCCCCCACTGGGGTGGCTGCTGGCAGCCCTGGATCAAAGGTCCCAGGGCCAGGACGTGCTGGTGGCTCGTCACCTGCCGCCCAGCAGCCACTCTTGGGCAGTGGGGTGATCACCAGCCAGGCAAACGGAGCACCTGCTGCCGGTGGGTTCAGACCCCCCGCAGGCAAGAGCAGAGCCGTGGGGGGGTCCCCAGCCACCGTGCGCCCAGCCGTGTCCTGCAGCCCATCTGCCGCCAGCCCGGCCCCACCGGCCCCCCTCCCTGGGGGTAGGGGGGCACTCCCCAGGCCAGGAGCAGCCACTGACACCTCCCGCACGGCCACTGTCACCTCCCACGCATCGTCCCCCCTGTTTCCAGCTCTGCCAGGAGGGCAGGTGGCCGCCCCGACCCCGCTGCCCGTCCCTGCAGGTAGGTGATGCTCGTGGGGCAGCCGGGGGGGGAGCAGCACCTCCAGCCTGCTGATGGACCCTCCTGGGGGACATTCAGTGCCCAGAGACTGTGGGGGGCTATTTAGGGCCAGGAACCCTTGGGGGATGCACCATGAGGAACTCCTGCACATGAGCTTGAATTTTTGGCAGGCTGAGCCTGCCCTCAAAAAACCCATCCCCTCCCAATGCTTTGTTTTATTTAACGGTCAGAGATACAGAGCTGGAGGCTGTGAACATCTCCGGAAAGAGCTGGGGGTGTTTAATTCCCTGCTGTCCCTCTACCACAGCCCCGTACCATGTTTTTCCCCCCTTACCGGCTGTCTTTCAGCGTGGTGTCCCAGCTGTGTCCCTTTGGAAGCAAAATCGTTTCAGCCCTTTGAGTGTTTGGCACAGACCAAAGGCTTTGCTGTAAGTGTGGTTTTGTTTTTTTCTTTTTCTTTTTCAGTCCCAGCTGTGCCCCTCTACGGGTATGGAGCGAGGGAAAAAGATCGGGAGTACGTGGAAAGGAGGGTGGATTTTAATTCTCCGATTTTCAAGCCTGAGACCGGATTCCCATTCGGGAAAAAGCTGCGTGACTCCCTCTACGTGAGTCTACCTTGGTTTGACTTGCTGTTGGGCAAGTGGCCATCCCCCAAAACCCTGGGGGTGCACCAGGGACCAGGTTCCTGAGATGGGACCCTTACAGGGGTGGATTAATCGTGATGCTGCCAGTCTGTTTGCAGCAGGAGGTGAATTTGTGGCCATTTCAGAGGTGGTCTTCCTTGGGTGTTGCTCACAGTGGGCTTGGAAATAGGAGCTTTGCTACCCCATACTTGGGGGTCCTACCGTTCCTTTCCTCACCTGATGGAGGGATCCCTCTGCTCAGTTTACAGACAATGGACAAATCATTTTCCCAACCTCAGACAACAGCATCTTCACGTACCCCAACCCTCCTCCTGGTGGCTTCAATGGCCGCGAGGAGGTTCCCATGATCGCTGTGTTTTGGGACAACGCCGACTTCTCCAGAGGTGTCGGCACCACCTTCTACCAGGTAAGTGAAGCCATCCGGGAGCATGAGTGCATTAAACACCTTTTGATGATAAATTCATCACCTATTCTGTGGATGCCCCTTGAGATGCATCATTGATGGATCCCACGAGTGGTGTTTCCCTTTCCTGGGCCAAATCTAAGAGCTGTTGGTCCTGTGTGTGTCACCTCTTGAGCCGTCCACACCCTTAGTCCCCATGCTCCACGCATGACCCCAATCTAGACCTGTCTTTGCCCTCCTGGGAGCTAATTCAGACATGGGTGTACCCAACCTGCAGGAGTTCCTCACCCTCAACACGGACAAGCCTCCGTTTGTCCGTGACGTGGAAGCGAAGGTTCGGCGGTACGTGCGGTCCTCCTACTCCGCAGCCTGGACCCTGAAGATCACCTGGGAGAAGGCACCTGCCTACGCAGCACGGACTGACACCCAGAGGGTAAGGGACTGATAGGGCTCAAGGGCTTGTTGAGTTGTCAACAAACCCCAAGACCACCTTGGGGTGATCACCTTGTCTGTGCCTGAAAATAAGAGTCAGTTTTGTGAAAAAGTTCAGTCTTGAAGACTTTTGCCAAAAAGAACTGGGCTGTGTCCATGTTTTGGTGATTTTGGGGGACATCTTTAGTTGAAGTCTCCCTGCTCCATAAAATCTTTCTCTTTAGTGTGTGGGGAGTTCATTGTGTACCAGAAATACTGTTCTTCAGGAGCATAAAACTGGGTAAATTTGAGGCTTCTCATGGAACAGCATCAAAATAAAACCATCCCATTTTCCACACAAAATGCAACCCAGCCCAGGCTGCATTTGCTTTACACATCAGGATCTCGGCCCCTCCGTTCCCCAGCGAGCACTGACCCCCACCCCAAATTTTAGACCCAACAGCTTTGCTTGTTCTTACCTGTCCACAACCCTTCTCCCCAGACGGTCACATACCAGGCGGTCCTGACCACTGATGGCTTCAGGTCCTATGTCCTGATGCTGTACCAGGATGGAGGCATGCGATGGGATTACACCAGGCTCCCTGCCACCAACGTGCTCATCGGCTACACCAGGTACCGCGCACTCAGCACCCTACCTCTGCCTCCTCCCAGCACCAGGCTGCATCCCACCCCTGGCTCTGACCAGTTTAATCCTTCCCTCCATGTCCCATCAAGTGCCCTGTGAGGATGATGACAGCATGGGTGGGGTCTGCAAGCCCGTATAGCCTAACATATGGGGGTCTCACAACCGAATTTGCCCTGTTAGTGGCTGGATCGTGCTGCAGCACGCTGACTTGGTCTAGTGGGAGGTGTCCCTGCCCATAGCAAGGGGGTTGGAATGAGATGATCTCTAAAGTCCCTTCCAACCCAAACCATTCTGTGATTCTACGACTTGCTGGGCTGGGCTTGTTGTAGGATCCACACATCCCTCTGTGGTCCCGGGCACGCAGCATCCTGGTGGTTCGGGTGGATGGAATGGGGAACAGGGGATGTTTGCTGAACTTTGCACCGGCGGAGGGAAGGGATTTCTGCCGCTTGGCTGGAGCAATCGCTTCCTGCCTCCTTGCATTACATCTCGCCTGTGCACGCTGTCCCTGGGGTTTGCTCGTTAGCTGTGTGCTGCAGCTGGGTAAGGAAAAGGTGGCCGGGACAGGAAGCGCGGGCGGCACCGGCCAGTGTGTATGCTTGCCTGTGCACGACTGCTTGTGGGTTTCTGCTCTGGATCACCCTGCAAGATGCTGGAAACCATGGAAGCTGCTCGCAGGGTCTCGGGTTCAGCCATAGGAGTGTTTGCAGCACCCAAAACTAGCTGCACCCTGCAGAGAGGAGTCAGTGGGCTTGGGGTGCTTGTGCCTTCACCTTCCTTTCCCCAGGGCTGCGATTTGGATTCTGTGGGGTCCTGCTGGCTCTGGAGCGGGGTGGCCAAAGGCCAGGCTGGGGTTGGGATAACCCCACCTGGGAAGATCAACCTCTGATTTGTCCCCTTTCCCCTCCCTGCAGCGGGGGTGGCTCTTACTACAATGATGATCTGACTAAGAGATCTCCAGCTGAAAAATATCGCCCTGACCAGTTCAGGGGCTACAACACAGGTAGCGCCGCGTGGCTGGGGGGGTCGCGCAGCCTCTTGGGGGGTCGGGGAAGGGCTGCGTGGGGAGGGGGATGTTCCTAGGGGATGAAGTGCAGCCTGCTGCTGTGGCAGGGCTCTTGCTGAGTTCACCAAGGCCAAGCACATAAAATGCCTCCCCTGGGTACCAGCTGTTCCCTGAGGCTGAAACATCCTTTATACGCTCATGGACCCTTCTTGTTGCGATGGCTCTGTCCCAAAGTTTTCTTCTTTGGCAAGAGCCTCTCCCCTTGTTTCCCTGGTGCCAGTGGCTGTTAGGCACAGGGTCCCACAGCTGGGGGTCAACGCTGCCTTACCTCCCAGCATCACTCACCTCGAGTGATGTCCCTGCAGTCACCTTGGCCGGAGGTGACAGCTCGTGGTTTCTCTCCCTGCTCAGACCTCCGCGGGCTGTGGATTTACAAGCTGGAGAGCCGCGTCGGCATCAACTACCGGCTGAAGTGCCTGGCGTGGACGGGGCGGGAGCAGGATCCACGGGTGTGGAGCCAGGACCTGCCCTCCTGCCCCTGCTCCCTGCAACAGGGGAACCAGGACCCACGCTTCAAGAGCAGCCGGAGAGGCAAGTGGCTGCACTGCTTCCAAGCTGTCCCTCCCCTGCAAGGGTGGCTGGTCCCTCCCGGCCAGGCGGGCAGGGGACTCCGAGGAAAATGACGGGGGGCTGCTGTTCCCTGTGGAGACAGGGAAAATGGGGAGGAGTGAGAACTACTGACCTGTTCCTGTCTTGTTAGACTGGCTGGAGCCGGTCTAAGCTGCATGGAGACAGAAAGGATGGACCCTTCCCAGCACTGGGGTCTCACCTTGGGGGACCACTTGGTCTCCATCCGTTTGTCCAACTGCCTGTAGCAGCAGTACGAGTGATGTGGGGGGAGTGATGGATAACAAGGAGCCAGCAGCCCCGCTCCTCGCCGTGGGGCAGGGATGCTGGTCCAGGAGCGCTGTGCCCCCCGGCTCACTGCATGCCCCCCATTGCAGGCTGGTGGGGTGCCCGCGTCTCCATGCTGCATTCTGCCTCTCCCAACAAGCGCGGTGCCGGCGTCCGCTGCCTGTACGACAGCCAGGGCCAGCTCATCGAGGGGCGGCAGGAGAGGTACTGGAGGTCCTTCAGGCAGGCATCGCCCTACCGCGGTAAGCACAGCCAGCCCGGGCATCCCCCACCGAGCCTAGCATCGCCGTAGCCTCTAAATAATTCTATTCTCCGTGCCAACCTGTTTCCTGACATGCTGCTGCCCTCAGCAGGAGTGTGGACCTGCCAAAAGAGCAAGTGTCCTGCCTGCCCAGAGCCAGCCCGTCTTCCCCATCTTTCCCCTCCAGCCCCTAACTCTAATTTTTGTCTCCAGACCAGGAGCTGAAGTTGTACGACTGGTGCTGTAACCAGGCCGGCAGTGCCCAGCTGTGCGCCCACTACAGCGAGAAGAGACCGAAGATTGGCTGTGATGGATACCAGCCACGTGGCACGGGTGGGTTTGCAGCCTCTGTGTGCCAGGGTGATGCTGTCTTGGTGCCCAGGGCTGGGGGAACATCCCAACCACCCCATGGTTAGGGCAGCAAGAGCCCTGGGGCAAACGAGGGCTGGGTTCTGGGGTCCTCATGGGTGGGTTGTGCTTTGCCCTGGGCTGTGCAGGGCTGGGGGTGGACACCCCCCTTAGCACATAACCACGGGTGCAGTCTGGGGGTGACAGCGGCAGGAGGGGAGGAGGATGGCAGCTGACATGGCTGTCGATGTGAGCTGATGGGGCACTTTCCTGCACCCCCCAGCAGGTTCCTCAGAGGAGGAAGAAAGCGACTCAGATGAGCAGAGAGGTGAGTGGGCTGCGGGGGGTCTCCTCTCCACCAGCCACTTCCCGCTGTCCCCATCATCCCCCCATGGAAACTCCCTGGGGGGCTCCCAGCTCCCCCAAGGCCCCCGAGGAGGTGCCCAGGCAATCCTTGCTTCTTCTTTTTTGCAGATAGAGACGATAAATAACTGAGGGCTGCACATCTGTAACACGGTCCAAACCACGGCTGATCCTCTGAGTTCTTTGCTCCTGCTTGTCCCCTGTGTCCCCCTGCTCCCCCCAGCACCCACCACTCTTGCCCCCCACGCAGGGCAGCTCACCTGGCTGGTGCCTGCGGCTGCCTTCTAACGCCAATTTCTTCCAAGAAATCAGTTGCTTCAGTCACCCTTCCCCATCTGCAGCTGAGCGGGTGCCTGCGGGCACCTCCTTGCTGGCAGGGAGGTGGGCAGGTGCCCCCCACCACGTTCACCACCCCCTGTCTGCCCCGCTGCAGGGGGAGGTTGGCCACCCAGCATGTGGGGAAAGGGGTTTTGACACCTTGTGTGGATCAGCTGCAGCCGAGTTCCTAAATGTTGCGGTGCGCCAGGCTCGCCCCAGGAGCTGTCCTGTCTTGTCCCCCACTTCTGTCCCCGAGCCATCCCTCCCCAGGTGGTCCCCAGGAGAAGGGGTGATTTTCCAGGTCAAGCCAGAGTCTGCTTGATGCATCTGCTGAGTGTGTGAGGGCAAAATTCAACCTCACGATCAGAAACGTTGGTAGAAAAATACTTTTTTTGTGCATAAGAGAGCATCTGGCTTTCTTAAAAAAAAATATTCCTTGTCAAATCTTATTTGTTCAATAAAGCCTCCAAGAGTCTGAGCATCACTGATCCTGCAGCAGCCACGTCCTCTGCTGAACTGGGGTGGGAGGTGGTGGTGGGGACAGGCTGGGGACAGCGGCACCGCAGGATGCTGCTGCCAGGGGGGTGTGAGGGTCCGGGCTGCGGCTGAGCCGGGCTCTGGGGCAGCGGGGCCGGGGCTGGGCTCTGCCGGGGTCTGTCCCACCCAGGGGAGACTTGCAGCTTTGCAGGGGAGTGAGGGGATGGAACAAGAAAAAACCCCACATCCATCTTTTCTTTGGCCCTGTGGCTGGAACCAGCAGAAGGCAGGGAGGGCAGAGCGCGGTGAGAGGGGAGCAGGGCTGGCACATGGGCACCATGGGGTGCAGGCAACTTACTCAGCAGCATGCCATGATTTTTGGTTTATTCTATTTTGTTCCTAATGGGTTATAATAATTGCATTGCCCCACCTGACTCTGCTACTAGCAGCTCTGCCAGGTCCAGTTCCATTGCACTGGGGCACACCCCGGTATAGACACACTCCAGGACTGTCCTGGTTGCCTCTGCAGATCCTCAGGGGAAGGTGAAATCCTCTTGCTTTGGCCACCCATCATGAAACCACATTTTTCATTCAAAAAAAGCACCTCCTCCAGAGTGAATCCTCCCACAAAGACCAGACCCCAAAAGGCAGCTGTTGCTGGAGACCCCAAGAGCAGCGGCTGGCTCCTCTGCAAGAGGTGCTGGGGCAGGACGGGTGGCCAGCTAGGGCTGCTGGGGGGGCTGGCTCGGAGGCCTGCTGTAGGGTCTCTGGCTCCTTATCTGTAAAGAAAGGACAGGCTGTGCCATGCTGTGGGCGCTGCGTGGGCTTTGCTCTTCGCAGCCAGCTCAGGCAGCGGCGCAGAGCCCAGCGCCAGCCGAAAGAGCCGGGATGCTCCGGGATGAGATACAGCTCCTGAGCATCTTTGAGGCATGAGGCCCGGGCGTCAGTCCCCAGCCCACGGCCCCCCACCCTGACCCCCCCATGAGGACAACAACCCTGAGCAGACCTGGAACGAGGGGCTGATGGCCCGGAGCTGCGGATCCCAAAGCCTTTCCGGGGAGTAGGTGGGCTCTGCTGGCTCTCCTGCCGTTGTCAGAGCTGGACCGGGGAAGATGAGCAGAGCTCAGAGAAGTCCAGGGTGAAGCAGAGCTGGGGTGGGAGGGGGGTAGCAGAGATGCACTCACAGGAGAAGGACCGTGGCCTCCAGAAGGTCTCCTTGGCCCTAGGATGGGGGGGGAAGAAAGGGGACAACATGTCAGAGGGGGTGGGAGAGCTCCTGCCTGGTCCTGGCGCCTGGGTCGGACGGGAGCGGGGAGCAGTGACTGAGTGTCGGGGCAAGATGAGGCTGCGGGAGGAAGAAAAGCCCCAGTTGCTGCACGCACATAATTTCTCGCCTTGCCACAAGAGCAGAGGAACAGAGGCACTTCCCGGAGAGCCTCGGCTCTGGGGCTGGCAGGGAGCTGGCAGCAGAGGCAGGACACAGCTCTGACCAGTGCAGGGGGCTCAGGGTGCTGAGCTCCCCCCAGGCGTGGACAGCAAGGGCTGGGGAGGAGGGAAGGAGATGCTGCACCTCCACCTCAGCCTTCCACCCCGTCAGCCGGCTGCTGCGTCCCGGCTCTGCAGAAGGGCAAGGTCCAGTCCTGCAACTGCCTTTTTCTTGCTCCAGATCAGCTCCTTCCAGAGCAATGCAAATTGCAGTGGAAATAATTTGGATGGTATTCAAATTAAAATTAAATAGAAAGTCTGTAACCAAGCACTGGGTGAGATGAGGAAGAGATGCAAATATTCCCTGACATGGGGGAAAAGGGAAGGTAACGTTCAACCCACTGACGTTATCACATCCCTGAGCAGCAGATGACTGCGAAAAGGGGTGGAAGATTTTAAAAGACCACCCAGCTCAGCCCATTCCCTAGGACAGCCTCCTCCTGTCCCGGCCAGGCAGGTCCCACCAGTGGTGGATTTTTCAGAGATGAATTTTCCAACAGTTTTTCTTCCTGACACCCAACCTCCTTCTCTGCTGCACCCACAGCACCCACCCCAACACGGGTCCAGCCCACGGCTCACCTCCGGTGCCGGCGGCGGTGCCGGCGGCAGAGGCGCAGGGCCAGGCAGGCGGCGATGAGGAGGAGGCAGAGCAGAGCCAGGGCTCCCAGCAGGATGCTGAGGAAGGCGCCGAGGCTGACGGCCAGCCGCTCGCACCGGGTGCCGGTGGGGGAGAAGATGGAGAAGCGGATGCAGCTGTGGATAGGGAGGGAGCAGCGGTGATGCTGTGGGGAGAAGCAGCCGCGCTGGGTGGCCTCGTCCACCCCCAGCACTGCTGCTACCTGCACTTGGGTCCCTCGGGCAGGTGCTGGCACCAGCCGCCGTGCTTGCAGTAGCCCATCTTGCAAGGGGAGATGCAGACGAAGCCAACGGTCCGCTTGTAGTGGAGCCGGTAGCCTTTGTAGCTGTGCAGACCGCAGGGGAAATACTGCCTCAGCTCAGCCACTGTCACTGGGGAGGGAAGGCATGGGTTCAGCCCCGCGGCAGCATCACCCCTTGATGCTTCCCCAGGTCTCCCTGAGCTGGATCCATGCCGGGGCTGGGGACTGCCACCCACCCCACGGTGTTACCCGAACCCCAGGGCACTCAGGGTGATGGGGACAATGGGGACAGTAGGGTGCTCCTCTCGGGCTCCCCAGCTCGGTGCTGGGAGCAACTCACGCTTCACCAGGTCAGTGATGTTGTCCTGGTGCAGGCGCTGGAAGAGGAGGGTCGTGCCTGCCTCCCGCTGTCCCCGCCGCCTGTTGAAGGCACTGGTGATGGCCCCCGGCAGCTCCTCGTTCAGGAACCGGATGACAGCGCTGTGGCTGTTATAGGCGAACTCGGACACCAGTGTGAAGGTGAAACCATCACCGTCTGTCCTGTGGGCAGAAGACGAGGCTGCTGGCAGTGCCGCTGCTGCATCACCGAGCGACCGAGCCTTACCATGTCTCGGTTTCCCCACTTGGGGAGTGGTAAAGAAGGGATGAGGCAGGAGGAGATGGAAGGTGCCCTGGAGCACGTGTGTCCAAGGGTTTATCAACATCAGGGCTGGAAAAATGAACCCTGGGTTTGGGGGAAAATGCCCTTTCTGTCCCAAACACTGTGGCCCCATGACCAGCCCTGTGCCGCTGGCTCCCTAGGGTGGGCACGGGGCTGTCCCATGGCTGACTCACGTCTGGGTGATGTTGGTGTTCCTCTGGAAAGCCTTTACCTCCAGGGAGCCCAGGATGGCTGAGACCTGTGGCAGGGGGAACGGGATGACGTTAGGGGAGGGCAGGACAGCACCGGCGCGGGGCGAGGCTGAAGGGCGATGCGGGCACCACGGCTGAGCCCCAGGGGCTGCGCTGGCCTTTTGTTCCCGTGCTGGGGACCTGGCACATGGCCATGGCTGCAGCTGGCATCATGTGGCCGGCGCTGCCTCTCTCTGGCCCTGCGGATCCACTGGATCCCAGGGGATCCCACATTAGGGGTGTGCACGGAGGCACGGGCACCCCAAGCTGCTATGCTGCCCTCTGTGCTGCTGCATCCCCCTCCCCATCCCCTCCAGTGACGTACGGTGACATTGACTTCCCCGACGGTGGCATTTTGCAGTGTCCTGACCCGCAGCTGGACGCTTCTCTGGGGGAGGTCTGTTGGGGGGAAGCCGCAGAAGTGGCTCTGGCATCCCAGAACTGGGGCGAGTAGGGTTGGGGTTCACCCCCCACGGGGCACAGGCACCCACCTGATCTGGGCAGTGGCCAAAAATCGCCTCCTGCCACCAGGCAGCGGTGGTCGGTGAAAGCCGGGGGGCAGGCACAGGCAGGGGCGCAGGTGACGGGGTGCAGGTGGCAGTGTCCCCCATTGCTGCAGTAGCCCTCAGGGCAGGATTGGGAGCCACAGCCCGAGCCGCAGGCTGGCCCCTCGCCTGCAGGATGGGGAGCCCAACTCAGGATAGGCATCAGCCTGGCTGCAAGGGCAGAGCTCCAGCGCACTGATCCATCCTCAGCCGCTCTGTAATGCCTTTTTTCCAAGTTTTGGGGTTTTTTTTTTAATGTGTTAGGATTTTTAGTGTAAATTCAGATCCTTGAGGAAAAGCCCTGCATCCCCTCCTCCCAGCTGGAGCCTTTTGCCCTCATGGAACCCCAGCCTGCTGCATTAGAGCAGGAGCAAAACCCATCACCCCAACCCCACCGCAGCCATCTGAAAAGAGGATTTGATTTTAGCCCCTCAACCTCCGTGTGTGCATCTGAACTTTGATGGGGTGAGGTTATTTTTTCTCAAAGAGAAAAACTGCACAGGAAAAATTTCCCATCCCCTCAGATTAGTGAGATCTGCAGCCTGGGAGCACAAGGGGTGGCTGGACTCTGGTCCCTTCTGTTAAGGACAGCAAGGACTTGGGGACAGGGCTCAGCCAGCTCCCCCTCCTCTCCTCCCTGGTCAGTTTGGGAGCCATCTTTCACTGAGGCCCAAGAGGTGATGGGGACAAGGACCGTGCCCCCCAGGGTGCCCATACTCACCCTCCTCACCGGTTGGGCAGGAGCAGCTGTAGCTGCCCACCGTGTTGGTGCAGGTGGCATTCCCCGGGCACACCGTCCCCTGTGTGCACTCATCGATATCTGCAGAGGCAAAGCAGCATGGCACCAGGAGAAACATCTCAGCCAGGGTCCCATGGGTGCCCAGGGTTCCTGGGGCCATGGTGAGCCCTTGTCACCTGCGCAGTGCCGCCCGTCACCGGTCAGGCCAGCCGGGCAGGGGCCACAGCCGGCATGTGAGTCGCAGCCCACGCCAGGGAAGCATCCCTGGGTGCAGGGGTCCGGAGGGTCCTGGCAGAAGGGACCCGAGTAGCCACCCTCGCATCTGCAGGCTGCCAGCTGGGAAGGGGACAGTGACACTGGCTGAGGATGGGTGGACAGAGGAGAGAGCCGGTGCATGGGACAGGCAGGGTGTGGCACCAGAGGGGCTTTTGGGCACCCTACCTGCAGGGAGGAGCCCCCAAGGGTGACGGTGTCACTGTAGTCACACTCCTGGCTCCTGCTGCAGCTGCAAAGGGTGAAGCGGAGCTGGAGGAGGGCGGAGAGGTTGTTGGACCCCACAGCTTCCAGGTTCATGGTGAATGGGGCTGTCCCGTGGGGCTCCCACGTCAGGGTGCCGCTCTCTGCCAGGGGAGAGCTGGAAATTAGAGGAGGCAGCAGAGGAAAGGGGCTGGGTGGCTGGTGTCCCCCCATCCTGTCCCATCCCATCCCATCCCATCCCATCCCATCTCATCCCATCCCATCCCATCCCATCCCATCCCATCCCATCTCTCCTTCCTTACCTGTTATGTTGAGCTCTGGTGAGAGGTGGGGGACAAAGCGTGCACCCACCCCCACGGCACGGTACTGCCTCCTGACCCTCTCTGTCCTGAAAGCCCTGAGTGACGCATCACCGGTGATGACGGGAGGGAAGGCATCTGAGGAAAGAGCAGCCCAGCACATAGCTGGTTGTTTGCTACACGGCCATGGCACCCTGGGCTCTGGTCCTTCCCCAGGAAGATGCTGCCACAAGTCCCTCATGTTGCACAGCATGGTGGCATCTCCAAGGCTTGGAAACCAGCTGGCTGGGCAATGCAGCTCCAAGACCTTGGTGGCTTCTCTCCTGCCTCACATGGAGCAAGAGAGCCGTGGGAGGGAGCAGGGCACTGCCCGGTCACCCAAGCCGTGCCCTCTCGGAGGTGAGGATCTGCTCCACTTACTGAGCACTGCTTTCTTCTGCTGGAAGTCAGCTGCGAGGCTCTGGGTGGCCAGGCCTAGGGCCATGTCCCCTGTGCTCAGAGAATCAAAGATGCACTCCTTGCTGCCGCGGCACTGCGATGCTGCCAGCTGGTACTGGCTTTCGTTCTCCTGCCGCAGCCAAGACAAGAAGATGGGTGTGAAGTTCGTTAGCCGTGAGTCCAGAGGGTGAGCAAACAGGTTGTGCTCTCCTACAGCCCCTGCAACAGAGCAAACCATGGGCAAAGCCTTGGGTTTTAAAGTTTGTTACATTTTAGGGCTCATTTTCTCAGAGCAGTGAGGACATCAAAGGGCTTCACTTGCATCACTTTTGCCCAGGCAAGTGTCTAAATATCTCCAGCCAAAGCATGGCCAGAAGGTGCAGGATTCTCAAGGTGGATCCCAAGCTTAGACTTACAGGTCATCCCGTAGCTGTAGATCTCCTCCTCACTGCTGTTCACAGGGATGCTGGTACCGTTTGGCATCTGGAAGTCATCTGTGGGGTCATGGTCCCATACACCTGGTGGAGCATCACCAGAGGACTGGAGTCCCCCATGCTGGGGTTGACCTCCTCTCTAGCATTGGCCAGTGTTTAGTTTAGACCCAGGGGTCCCTGCCCTCACAAGCACGTTCCCCCAGCATTGGATAGCCTGCTTTGGGTTGGGAAGGGGACTTTGCCCCCCGGCTCTGCAGCAGTGCCAGAAGTCCTCACCCAGGAGGCCCTTGGTGCCATTGTGATACCGATCGGGCAGGCTGCAGACCACGCTGAGGATCCCAGAGGCAGCTGAGATGGAGATGGCGATGGCCCCATCGAAGACGGCCGTGACGGAGGAGTCGTTGACCAGCAGGACAGCAGGGCTGTAGTACACCTCAGCATCCATGTCTGCAAGAGAAGCAGGGCACAGAGGGAAAGACCATTAGGGTCTGAAACGATGCTCCTGAATTTGGGGAGGGGAGTGCTCCCCATCCACCCCAGCTGAGTC
Source organism: Syrrhaptes paradoxus (assembly GCA_013400615.1). NCBI lineage: Eukaryota > Metazoa > Chordata > Aves > Pterocliformes > Pteroclidae > Syrrhaptes > Syrrhaptes paradoxus. The sequence continues at coordinate 91,324 of VZTO01024679.1, forward strand.
AGGGTGCAGGTGGAGCTCAGGATGGCTGCCCTTGTGCTGGGCAGAACTGGGCCCTGTGGGACGGGTACCCCTCCAGGTACATTTAACAGAACATCCTGCTCACCTTGGGAATAGGAAAATTGGATGGTTTCATTGTTCAGGAGGACTTGGATGTCACCCTGGCTCCCCAAGGTCCACTCAACCTGCAAATCATGGTGGATGTCCCAGTCACCCCCCCATGCTGGGGACACTTGAGACAAACCCCGTCCTCCTCCAGCCCCAGCAGAGAGGCTCAGCCCCGGGGTCGTGTTGGCCTGCCTTTGCCCCAGCAAACACACAATAACGCAGCTTTGATGGTTGAGGAGAAGAGGACGGTGAGCTGCCTCCCACCACCGCTGGAATGGGGCACCCAGAGGCCACCACTGATGCTTGTCTGACTATGGCAGGGTGGGGAGCTGAGCCGGGGGTGGTCCAGGCTCTGAGTCCCCTCCTCACGCTGCTCCAAGGCTGCTTCTGGTGACACCAGGAGATTTTACTTACAGAAACGGGTGTGAGGAGCAATTCTGCAAAGCAAGGAAGAGTACGTGCTTGTGCTAACGCGTCTGGAGCAGACCAATGGTCAGGGCAAAGGGTGTGCAACGAGGAGGGTGGAGCAGACCCTGTTCCTGCAGAGCTCCAGGCTCTTGATGGCTGGCTTGCAAGAGGTGTCAGAGCTGTGGCTCGTTAGTCTCAGACCATCCCACTGCGTTAGCACTTTGTAGGGGTCATGGGAGGTGGCAGGGAGAGGACAGGGGATGCTCCTCGGGTCCTGGCCACTTGTAGGTGATGCAGAGGTGACGCCCAACCTTCCAGAGGGGTCTGTCCCATTAGATGCTCAAACTGGTACCCGAGATGCTCCTACTCACTGTTGTGGTGGTGGCGGAGATGTACTGGGCAGCAAAGGCCACAAAGTTGGTGGCCTGGGCCGTGCCGGTCCGGGCTGTGCGCCCATGCAGCACGAAGCTGGTCCAGGCATCGCTGGCCAGCAGCAGGACAAAGTCCCCCAGCCCGTTGAAGGTGTAGGTGAGTCCATCCAGGGTGGCGAGGTGGGGGTCCCCGAAGGCACTGGCTGGGGTCCAAAGGAGACAGAGCCGTTTTGGTGGGAGGAAGAAAAGCAAATACTGGTGTCATTGCATGGAGGAGAGCAGCCCCCCGTGCTCTGGGCTCAGCCGTCCCCACAGGGATGCTGCAAAGAGTGGTCAATGGTGTCCGTGTATGGCCGTGCCACCCACTCAGCTCCCAGGCACAGAGGAGGCAGAGCCCTGGGGACTCACTGGGGGTGGGTGGCACGTATCCCTCGCAGCCAACCCTGGGTCTCTTCTCAGCAAACCTGGCGCAGAACAGGGGCTTCTCCACGCGCTGGCAGCACCAGTCAAATGCCTCCAGCTCCCCATCTGCAGAGGAAGGGGCCGGTACTGGGGGGTGTCGGGGTCCCCTCTGTGTTTGCAGACTGCTCGTGCTCGGGGTGTTTTAGGGTGAGGGAGTGCTGGTACCTGCTTACCATCACTGGGCTCGATGGGGAGGCTCCACGTCCTCTCCTGCCAGCCTTCCAGCAAGCTCCCACCCTGGTACAGACACCGCACCCCAGCTCCGGCCGGGCTGGGGGACGCTGTGCGCAGCATCCTCACAGAGGCATCCACTGGGTCTGAAATGGTGTGGGGGGGTCACGGTCACCCCCAGAGCAGGAGAGAACCCCCCGCCATCCCCCCACCTTGTGGCTGGCCCTGGGGGGGCTGTGCTTGGCACCTCTGCTCCAGCGGTAGCGGGGGTCCAGCTCTGCCTGGGGCTGGGAGCAGGGGCACGGTGGCAGGTGTCCGTTCCAGGTGGCCGGCGCTGGCTCTGCCTCCAGCCACGCCAGGCACCGCAGCCTGTAGTTCACCCGGGAGCCACTGTCCAGCCTGTATATCCACAGCCCACGCACATCTGGGGGAGAACGGCACAGCTGGAGGGTGTGCTAGGGGGATCCCGTGGGACAACCCTCCCCAGCCATGGACCTCACGCGAGGTCTCCAGGCTCCCTCTAGAGCCAGCATGGCCGTGGCAAGCCACAGCAGGACATGGGACACCCACGCTGTGCTCCCGGTGGGCACACCTTGCCCCGTGGCTTCACCAGCCCATCACCTTGCAGGGACGTACTCCCAGCATGGAGCATCCCCCCTCCCCAAGGGCTCTCCCAGTGCTGTACCGGTGCTGGTGCTGCTGTGCTGGTCTGGTCGGTACTTGACAGCTGGTGGCTTTTGAGTCAGCTCGTTATTTTGGGCATAGCCATCGCCGCTGTGTGGGGAGAGAAGGTTTGGGGTCACCCTCCTCCATGCCCCATGGAGCAACTGGGGCGGGAACCGCTGCGGTTTGCAGGAGAGAGGGTTTAAATGGGTCAGGGCGGCTCTGGGGAGTAGGAGCTGGGCTCTGCTGGGGATAACATCTCCAACGGTCCCTCCATAGTGCTGGGAGAAACCCCTGCTGTCCCCAAACACGGCCACATGCCGTGCACAGCACCTGGAGAAGCCGATGAGGACGTTGCCCGCAGCCAGCCTGGTGTAGTCCCACCGCATCCCGCCGTCCTGGTAGAGGAGCAGGGCGAAGGAGCGGCTCCCATCGGTGGTGAGGACAGCCTGGTAGGTGTTCGTCTGAAGAAACCCAAGGCACCCCCTTAGCATCCCCAAACCCTCCCTTGCTCTCCCTGAGGCAGGGAGTCCCAAAACGTCCACATCAAGCTGTGGGAGAACAGCAACCCAGCCCTGCCCCAGCCATCACTGGTGACAGTCCCCTCCATCACCTGGGTCACCCACTGCTCACCTGGGTGTCATCCTGCTGGGATGGGTAAGCTGCAGCCTTCTCCCACGTCACCTTCAAGGTCCATTTTGCTATGTAGGGAGTTTCCAGGTATTTCTCTATCTTTGCTTCCACGTCATGGACAAGGGGGTCTTGGGTAGAGCTGAGGGTGGAATACTCCTGCAGGTTGGCAAGAAAAAGGGTTAAATGGGCGAGCTGGGAGCTGGGCTTGCCCAGGGGAACATCTTTGGTGGCCCCGACCTGGTACCAGGTGGTGCCGACACCCTGGGAGAAATCTGCGTCATCCCAAAAGGCGGCCACCATCGGCAAAGCCTCCTGGCCGCTGAAGCCCTGGGCAGGAGGGTTGGGGTTGGAGAGGATGTAGTTGTCCATGGGTGGGAAAATGATCTGTCCATTATCTGTAAACTAACCAGAAGAACTCGTTATTTGCTGATGTCACAGGCAGCTCCTGGGATGGATTTTAGCCTCCATGGGTGAGCAGAAACCAGTCATTTTAAATTGCAAAAATACTAACTTCTGGATTAAATTTGGTTTCTGCTCTATTTCCATGGGGTTTTTTTTTCTACCAAAGAGGCTGCACATTCCTGATGTCCTCAGCGATGGGAGGGAACTCACGTAAAGAGCATCCCGCAGAGACTTCCCGAAGGGGAAGCCGATCTCTGGCTTGAGCAGCGGGGAGTTAAAATCCACCGTCCTCTGGACGCACTCTTGGTCCCCTTCTTCTGTGCCAAAGGGGTAGAGCGAGGCCGCCAGTGCTGACACGGGCAGGAGATTAATGGAAAAGGTGAAAAACCGTTAATGTCTGCTCCACCCTTCCCGCGGCCAGGGCAAACTCATCTGCCTGCCACCTGCTGCTGTGCCTGTGCCCCCCCAGTGCATCCCACCAGAGCTCTGATGGCTTGTAACCCAGTTTTAACTGGGAGGAGGATGCTCTCAGATGCCCTGTTTCACCTTTCCCGGTGAATCTGGCAGCCCAGCGTGCACAGCAGTCGTGTCACCCCGGCCGGGCTGTACCCTCGGCCACCACAGTCCCTGGCTGGCTGACAGCCCCCCCTGCTCTGCACTTTGGGGAGAAGAAAATCCACTCACCGATCAGCCTGTGGGTGGGTGGAGGCTCGGGGAGATGTTTTTGGTGGCCAGAAGTGGTGTGGACAGATGTGCGTGGGGCTGTGGTCGGTCCCCTCTGTGTCCCAAAGGCAGGAGTTGGGCCGGTGGCAGGGCTGGTGGTGGCTGGTGGTGTCTCCAGTGTGACAGAGTTTGGGACTGGGAGAACTCCTGCCTCCGTGGCTGGGTTAAACGGGGCTATGGGCGTAACTGTCACAGTGTCACTGTCAGCGATGGTTCTGGTGTCACCTGCAGTGATGGATGGAGTGTCACCCGCTGTGAACGTCATGGTGTCACCTGCAGGGATGGCCGTGGTGTCACCTGCAGTGATGGCCGTGGTGTCACCTGCAGTGATGGCTGGAGTGTCACCTGTAGTGATGGTCTTGGTGATGCCTGCAGTGATGGCCATGGTGTCACCTGCAGTGATGGTCGTAGTGCTGCCTGCAGTGAAGGCCGTGGTGTCACCTGCAGTGATGGCCGGGGTGGCACCTGCAGTGATGGCCGTGGTGCTGCCTGCGGAAATGGCATGGATGTACTAAGCTGTGATGGACTTGGCGATGTCTGCAGTGATGGCCGTGGTGTCA